>CAEGAE010035094.1:0-74861 GCA_903067095.1 Girardinus metallicus | reverse complement strand
ACATGCTCCTTCATGCCTCTGGACTAAGCCAGCTCATTTTCCTCTGAAGTCAAGCTGTTGATACCGTCGAAACTGTCAGGAAATGACCGAACGTGGCTTGTTATCTGGTTGCAGGCGCGCCATACTGGACTTCATCAGCGAAGATGGAGAAGAAGTTGCATGCAGTGCCAGCTGCCAACACAGTGAAGTTCCGCTGTGCTGCAGGAGGAGACCCCCAGCCAATGCTGCGTTGGCTTAAAAACGGCAGGCCTTTCCGCCAAGAGGACCGCATGGGAGGATATAAAGTAGGGGAAACACTAATCCACCAAACTTCTAATACTAATATCATCTCAATTCCCCTTTTTCCCCTTTTTGCCTTCCATTCTGTAATACAAATTCCTAATAGCTTTAATGAATTTAACCCTCAGATTAACTGTATTTATATAAAAGTAAAAAAATTACTTTTCTCACATAACAACACTGACACAGCAGACTCACAAAGAAAGACCAAAATAAACAGAATAAATCTGTATGTATGCACAACCAGACATTGCAGTTCAACATTACTGCAAAGTTAACAGTAATACTAAAGACTGCTAATGGTAATCCTATTACCAGTGACAACAATTAGCTTTATTTTTCCCATCAGAGACTTAAAGAGTACAATTATAAGCTTAGCATAACATCAACAATCTATTTAAATTTTCATAGGTGTACAATACCAGGGCTTTATAAGAAAAGTAAAAGCTGCTTTACATTTTATCCACTGGTTGTAAGTCTGTACTATACGTGAGATTTTATCGCAACACAATTGGGTCAGAGCTATTTCACAGCAACCAGTTTTACCTGAACTTGCAGAAATGTAACTGAATTAGTGATAGCTGTTGGATTGCATGAGATTAGAAAATCAGAGATGGCACTAATATCGGTAAATATTGTTATGACAATATCTGTTGCAATATATGACCATTTTCTGTTTTCCTTTTTATCTGTGCTTCCATCACTCTCTTACTTTTAGCAGTTTTGTGCAAGTGCCTTGTGTGAGGATCTGCTGCTGAGATTCTGTCCAACAGGCTAAATGTTACATTGATATGTAAACTATTTTCCACTCTAGATATTTGCGATATTGATATTGTGCGGCCCTTGTACATGATATATTTGATTACATTAAGCTAAAATGTACAGACTTTGCACATTTCACATCCACATGATGGGGAGTGATGTACCAGAGATAATAAAGTGTCAGTTTACTGAATGAATACGTGTTTGAAATATAAAACAGTGGTGTACTGGCTTTTGTCAAGTTTGCTTTACTTTGGCTTTACTTTTTCTAATCTAACATATGAGGTTTTACTACAAGAGTGAAGATTTTTATCAAGCTGAACATTTTTCTCGTGTTTCTGATGACAATAAAGATTATCTTATTTAACTCTTGGTCCTTCTGGTTAACAACTTAGTCAAAGACAGAAACATCCACTATAAGAAACTTATTCAGACTATTTTATGATTCCTACAGGTGATTTAATCAATATGAATTATAACTGGTCACATCTATTTTAAAGAAATAGGATTATGCCCTCAAATGAATGCAAAACACAAATTGCCAATATATTTTTTGCAGTAGAATATGAATTTATATTAAGATGTTTTATACAGATTTTCTGGTGGTGATTATATATGTGGCTGATATTTTGATAGTTTGATATTTTGTGCAGATTACTTCCCCTTGGTTGAGCAAAATTACCAGTGATGCTGAATAAGTCTTCCTGCCTGGAAAAGCTAGACCCAGATAATGTTTGGGTTGCTACTGAATCTTCCCCTTCAACTTTCAGTCCCTTGTTACAACTAAGACAAAAATCAGCACCAGAAATGATACAGTCATGCTGTCAGTTACACCGCAGGCACTTCATTCCTCTCTTTTTGTCAATAAATGTTAGACAAAAGCTGTACCTGAGCCCAGCCCCATGGCCTTACCTCTCCATTGTGTGAAATGTAGGCCTGTACACGCAATAGCTGTATGGATGGAAACCTTATTGTTTGCACCTGTGGTTTCCATGCACACTAGAAACTACATTTACAAATAATTTTGATCAACTGCATGCTTGAAACAGCTCAGACTATGAAGATGATTCCACATACAATGATAGAGAAAGACAAAAATTACATCATGGGTGCTCAAACATTTTTAAACAAATACCATCTTAGCTTATACTCAGGTTTACAAGTACTACTGGCAAGATGACTTTTGGTAGTTCAGCTTGCAGGCAGCAACATCTCTTTTTTTCTTATTTTCTTTCATTGCTAGTTCCTTCATGTCTGCTAATCTCAAATCAATGATTCTGTATCTTGGCGACAGGTGCGCCTCCAGCACTGGACCCTGATCATGGAGAGCGTGGTTCCATCGGACAAGGGAAACTACACCTGCTTGGTGGAGAACCGATTTGGATCCATCAACCACACCTACACTCTGGATGTAGTGGGTCAGTACTCCTGTTGAGGCTAGAGAAGTAGAGAACTGGTAGGGAAGAACTTCCCATAGTAAGCGAGGGTAATGTGTGTGAGCATGTTGTTTAATTGGACAGGTGTGTGGTGGATACACAGCACACCTGTGCGCTCTGCTGCCAAGACTGTGGAGAGCAAAGATGAATATGTCATCAGGTTCAGTGCAGCTTTCATTATCTTATATTGGAATTTTTTTTTTAAACCAGGGATGTCAAAGGGTTGCTTGCAATCCTTTGAATGATTTATTGTGGCCCCCAACTGCCAGGAAAAGCGACTGAAACAAATAGACACCAAAAATGTTTAAGGCCAGATTCTCACAGACAAATAAGTTTTGTCAATGAACTTACATTGGAAAATCTCACACTTGTCTTTTATTTGGGTTTTTTCATAATATGTAGGATCACAAGCATCCAGCAAATTAATTAAAAATGAGAAATATAAAAATGTTGAGTATGAGTATGTTCAACTTGACAAATATAAGTACTGACGACATGTTTTTCTTTCATTTTGATTTCGTATTATTTTCATTTTAAAAATATTGTGGCCCATGGCTTTTTTTTTAACTTGACAAAAAGTTTGGACAAATCTGTTTTAAAGAAATTAGTTTTAAATTACCTCTGACAGATAGTTTAGATTTTTTGACATGAAGTTCTGTGAAAATATTTCCCTTTATTTCTTCTCTTGTCGCAGACAAAAGTCATATCAATGGAAGTTTGGGGAATAAAACCTCAAGTATTAAATCTCTCCACCTGAAAGGAGTTGTTGTTAGGTTTGATGCTGTTTTCTCAGCGGAACAGTGTTGCTTTAATTCACTTGACCAGCCTGAAGTGGATAAACTGAAATGAACTGACCCTTTAAAGCGACTCAGGTGACATGATGAGCTCAGCTCCAACTCTGTCAGCCTCTTCGCTGACCTTTGGCATACAAGAAGAAGTGTTTTTTACTCTATTCGCAGAATCAATAAATGGCAGGGACAACAGGAGGCGTGGGATAACAGTTGTAGATCAATGTATGTTTGCCCACACCCACATTGCTTGTTTAATTTGATGTGGACCTGATCTATTTTTGGGCCTGCCACTCACCCCTTTGTGAGCCATCAGTACTTGTTAAAATTTATATGATGCAGTAAGTTTTTAAAGCCTGGTCAGTGAACCATGGATAGCTAGAACAGAGTGGAGTAGTCCAAGCGACTACAATCTGTATCCATACGTGGAGTTATTTCTGATGTTTTTTCACACTCCCATTAGTTTTTATCATTCCATAGATAATAATTAGCAGGATTATTTGCACCACATTACGCTGGAATTGAATACCGACGGGTATTTTCACAATGTGAATGTATAGGCATATCACGGAAACAGGTTACAGCCAACACATGTTCACACATGCTCCTCAACTGAGGCCCCATGCTCTTCTTCTCCGGAGTTGGCTGAAGCTCTACTTCTAACTACATATTGTTTTCTGTTCAGTTTTACTGCGGAACAGTAAACTTCTTCCATGCCCCTTGCAACCCCTGGCTTCATTTTTCACCATTAGACTGGTGGGGAAAAAAACGAGGCAAAATGGAGACAAATAAAGCCTTTTTTTAAATCAGACTTTTTGTAGCTCACATGAGCTGTAAGATCAGCTTTTAGAAACAAACATACCCAGACTTTACTGGTTTAAGCTGGAGTCTGGACTAAGGGTTGCAGTTGGGCAGCTACAAGGTGACACACATGGCATGTCGCAGCTATTCATCACTGTGGGGGTAGCCACATGCCATCCTGTGCCACGCTGAGATTTTCCTGGGTCTCTGTCCTCCCTGGACCCTTTTGAGCTGAGCTGCCGGGTTACTCAGAGTTCAAAGTCCTTCACTGGTCAGCAGGGAATGCTGCCAGGCTACTCCACGAATCACTAGATTAGTTTTAGGAACTAGTTATCGATCAGGACATACTTATGTGTAAATAAATTCTAAATCATTTATCTTTCTGCCGCTTTGCAACTGTATGCTGCTTTGTGATTGTTAATCATATGAAATCACAAAAAAATCAAGAGAAAATCTGAATGTGGAAAATTTGAAATGTTACCGACGCCTAAAGCAGAGGCATTTACTGTTTTAGTTATAGCACTTCAGAATCTAATTCATTTTGTTGTTAGGTTTTACAGAGAGCGCTTGACGTCTCCACCCTCTGGAAGCAGGACAAGTTTGAGTGTGTAAAGAGGGCCAGAAAATCGGGGCAAAGAAAGATAGACAATAAACAAGGCAAACCCTAAGAATGCACAGAAAGAAGAGATTTGGTTATGGAGAGAGGAAGAAGGGGAGGTAGCCATCAGATCTGACAGATTTCAGAAAAGTCAGCAAAAGGAAAAAAGACAGTAGAAGTTTAAATGGTAGTTTGTGACAGTTTTCTTCTTTGTAGTAAACATAGAATCTCTACCCCTGACTTTGGTTGATGACTAACTCCAAAACTCATAAACATAAACATACAAATAAATCCAATGCAGCTACCTTAAGGTTTTGTTTTGGAAAGGCTCTGCTGGGCTCATGAGTCAGGCCACTGTATGGGAGCTGTGGGGACTCCTCGGGGTAGCTGTAAAAGCTGGATAGTGTTTGAAAGGGGGTATTGTTCCCCAGGTCTCCCTCTGTTTGGGTACACAAGCTAAATATTAGTTTATAGAAGAATGCAGATGGTGCTGAACTCTCTAAAACATGCATGTAGACCATTTATTGACCATAAAACGTCCTGATCCTCAAGTATCACTTAAGCTCGGTGAAAGAACAACAATTTTTAATTCAAAAATACTTTATTCCAAACAAAATTGAAATGCTGTCATAACTCATATAACCCAAGTATCTTTAAAGAGTCTTTCTGAATGGTGATGCTGTGGGCAAGACTGTAATGAAATGCTAACAGCTCAAATTCTGGGCAGCAGAGATGATATTTCACATCAGCATGTACTGGGTGACATAATCAGTTGTCAGAAAGCACTGCTAATCCATCTCATCTGAGTTTGCAATGCTACTTAGCAGCTTCTACTTCTAAAAACAATACCTTGTTGACGCGGTTACGCATCATAATAACTGTCTGAGCCTACAAGAACAAATCAGAACTAACGTAACAGAGCAACTCCATGAGCAGCATAATTCTACTGCCTTCTTTTGGACTGGTGAATGAGTTGTTTATCTTCTTCAACAGAACGGTCACCACACAGGCCTATCCTCCAGGCTGGACAGCCCGCCAACACCACAGTACACGTTGGCGAGGACGCCCAATTCCAGTGTAAGGTCTACAGCGACGCCCAGCCTCACATCCAGTGGCTGAAACACGTCAGCGTAAACGGCAGTCGGTACAGGCCTGATGGAAACCCCTACGTCAAAGTGTTAAAGGTAGATCCCTTTGTACCCATTTTTATATCATAACCACACTTTTTTTCCCTCTTGCTTTGTAATTTACAGTATTTTATGAGAAGTCAAATAAGAAACTCATTATGTCCCTCCCCTTAACTTTATGTACTCTTTTGCCTTTTAAGTTTAAATGATTGTTTTCTGTGTGACATTTTTCCTTTAAATGTGGTTTGCCTTCCACTCTGATATTTGCAAGGAACATCACATCTATAAAACTTTTAGAAAATATATTCTTTGTTTGTCAAGACTAAATCACAATTATTTTTATTTTTTTCCAACTTAATGGGTCATTTTTGTAGTTTCTGGCTGGATTTTGGTGACGATTCCTGCAGGTCCGTGTATAGCAGCTGCAGTGGTGATGTTGTCATGCGCCTGATTTATCTGCTCATTTTGTTTGATGGCTTGCAGCGCTCAGGCATTAACAGCACAGACATGGAGTCTCTCATCCTCACCAATGTCACAGAGGAAGATGCTGGGGAATATATCTGTAAAGTCTCCAATTATATAGGGGAAGTCACCCAGTCGTGCTGGCTGACTGTCATTCCAGGTAACCCTCCACCCCCACCCAAGACCACCTCAACTCCCCTCTACCGGTGTGGGTTTCCCTGCTGTTCTGTGGTGGTGCTGTTGATGGTCTCAAGGACGTTCCCTCTCCCAAATGTTACTCCCTTTTCCTTCAGCTGCCACCAACTTTTGGATTGGTGTCGCCATGGAAGCACTGTTCTGACCAGAATAACCAGATGATGAGCTCTCTTTTTTTTGTAACTCACCTCGCAGCTTTTCACCAGAAAGCGTATGGTGTCACAGTGCTCTCCATGATCTCTATGTTTATGCATGTGTGTGGGTTTTAGCAGGTTCTGTGGGTGATGGGTACCTTTCGGGTTTGTTTTAGGTGTGTTTGTTTTATTTTCACATGTTTTGGTGGAATACTGGTATTTATCTTCTACCTGTCCTCACTCCCATACTCAGTTCTACACAGGACCTTAACGGTGGACACTATCCAGTTCCTCTTAACTTCTTTCTTGGTGTGGTGGGTCTCATATTTTTTTCTCTTCTCTGTTTCTGTTGTTTCTCTATTTCCTCTTCCTCCTCTTCTCTTCCCCCAGACGGCAGGTGTTAACACAACAGATAAGGAGATAGAGGTTCTCTACTTGCCAAATGTAACTTTTGAGGATGCTGGGGAGTATACATGCTTGGCGGGTAATTCAATTGGGATCTCCTTTCAAACTGCTACTTTGACGGTGCTTCCAGGTATATAAATTCACTTGCTTTTGTCCCTTGGTTGTTTTTTCCACTTTAAAGGGCACATATCATCAATTTTATTTTAAAACATTTTCAGTTATGTTCAGACTTAAAGCTAGTGATACTGATATTAATTTAAGATGTTAAATATCTGTAAAAAAAAAAAAAGATAGTAACACAAGGCAGCAGCAAATGTAGCTAAAAGTTGTGAGAGAGTAAAAGAAGTTACTTTTAGGATGCTGAACTCAAACATCAATGCCTACAGTTATGCCCAAATTATTCACACCACATTTGACAAACTGAAGTTGTCAAATCTCAAACCAACAACTCTGATAAAGGCTTCTCTTAAATGTGTTTCCATTAATTATTTAGAAGGACATTAACAATTTTCCACATGCATTTTTATTAAAAAACTGACATAAATTATTTTATTTCTGGGTTAATACTCTGTTTTGATGTATTTTGGGATATATTTGTCTCTAAAATAAATTTTAATCTAAATCTACCCAGGGTATGAATAATTTTGTTATTGAAAGCAACTCAATATCCATCAAGACATGTATTGACGGACAGCTTAAGCTGGATTTGAAGCAAAGTAAAGATTTACAATACAGTTTATCTAGTGGAGGAATGTTTTCTGAAGGGAGAACCTTGGAGACCTATTGAATCAGCACCATACGGAAAGTTTTAAAAGCACCTTGTGGCGATCCCAGTCAGTGGGGAATGACTTGAACTTGAAACACAAAAAAATGACAGCACTGAGATTATGCCTTATCTATGCTCCAGTTCTGACCATCATTGTTAGTCTATTCTGCAATTCTTCAATACACCACATTCACCTGCTTTATTCGCAAGTCATGCAGAGATTTTGCTAATAATTTTACCGCTGAGATTTTTAGCAGATTTAACTGTCAAATCATCATTGTTACTCTACGATATCAATCAAATTGTGTTTGGTCATAAGTAGTCTCTCCTAATTACTTGTTTTTTGGTTCTAAAAAGTGACCTAAAGCTAATAATATGCTACATATGTGATGGATGAAAATGAAATTAGAATACTAATATACAATGAAATGGCTGCTGCAGTCAAATGCCTCCTCCTTCATTTGGCTCAGACCTAAAAAAGAAACAGCTGCAGCTGATACTAATTATCATGGCTAATTGCTCTGGACTATCATTTGGAGAGAGTGGTTATGCATTTTTTATAAGATTTGTGCAACATCAACAGACATTTTACACTTTGAATGGACACAAATAGTACAAAACTGCAAAAAAGAAAATTTTTATTACTGGTTTTTGTCATAAAAATGTTGATATGTGCACTTTAAGTCATTTTCAATTGCTTTCATGCAAGGCTAATCCTCTCCTTGGACTCTTCCTTTGATCAGTTCAATACATAAGTGGGGAGCATATAATTTACAATATTTTGTGGGTTAGCAAGCTGTTGAAAACCCAGATGCGATGATAGTGTAGTTTGAAGCAGACTTATTGTAACTCCAAAACAAACTAGAGCTCCCATAGCAACTTGAGTGCCACAATTCCAAAGGAGATGAGGATTTGTCTTCACGCTTCTGTTAGTCCTTTTAGAAACCCAGTAACTACTTCTTGTTGGTTCTGATTCTGCATGCTAATACAAACTGTATATATCTTTGTTTATATCTTTAAATTGTGCATTATTCTTTTTTCTCTGGCTCTGATATTTGACGTTTCTTGAAACAATGGTGGAAAGGTAAAGCTCAACCCTCATTTCATGTTGGCTTGACTTTCTCGATTATCAGAGCCAAACCTCTCTGCTTCGACACAGTGGATGACTCGTGTGTGATTAATTGCCAACATATTGCACCTATTTTTGTTTGATGTTGTTAAAAACATCTTATTTTACCTACTCTTTATAATGGAAACATATAGGAACAATGTTATTCAAGCAATGAAAATGTGTGATGTATGTTCATAAGTCATAAAATGGCTTTGAAAAAACCTTCTGCACATTCTGCAGGTTTTGCATTTAACCACTTAAGCCTTTTTATACAACATTTGAGTTACATTAAGAGATGCAAATAAGCATGTCAATTAATTTTTTTAAACACGAAAATTTTATTACGAAAAATGCAATGACACAACATTCCTTTAGTAAACTGCAGATTCATCTGCAGCTAAAAAAAATGCTTCTAACAGTGTACAGGGCTAATCTGTTGATTGTTATTTTCATTACTTGATTAATATTTGAACAGCAAAAAATGCTTAATAGGAGATTTTCCTATACAGAATATACACTGGATGAAGCTGTAACTATGCCACTTTACAAATTCTGGGTAGAATATATTTACATTACATTATTTCTTAATTGTAAAATTCATATTGAACCTGTATATTCCAGTTAATAATTAATCTGTTGATAAATTAGTTGACGATTATTTAAATAATCAATTCATCACAATTAATCAAATTAATCGTTTCAGCCGTAATAGCTATGTATTACCTATTAATAATTACTGCCATTGATGTAGTTTAAGAAGAAAAAGTTTTGTAGTACACCATCTTCAGCTCTACTTGGCTTGTGGCCTGTTTGGTTGCTGCGTTGCAAAGGAATCTTGTTTGTGGTCTGCAGGAATGAAACCGTCTCTTTTACACACGCTCAGCCCTTTTACTAGACAGGAAGTTTGGGTCATACACAGCCACAATAGAAGTGAAGCACGTATTGTTCAGACGACTGTGGGTGTGTTTTTGTGCTTGCGCTCGCGTGTCTCAAAGATTGACGCAGACTGCAGACACATGCTGGCCTGCTCGTTCAGTCTGAGCCATAATTTAAAATCTGGTGACACTGTCACAGCCACTGAAGGCCTGCGAGACCCCACAAAAGCTAATAACCGTTGGCCGAAGGGGAGTTGTGATGTTGCTACAAAGCGATTTGTTTAGTTCGCCTGTCGATGGTGATTACGTTTACTCACGAGTCATCTTCATAGTGTCTGTGTCTGCGTTTACCTCCATGTCTGGAAAATGCCTGCCCTAACCTCTGCCTGACCGTAGTCCTTTCATTTCTCTCAGCCCCAGAGAAATCTCCAGGACCCATTACCTCGTACTACTTGGAAATCGGAATATATTGTGCAGGCATGTTCCTCATTGCCTGCATGGTGGGCATTGTGGTGGTGTGCCGCATGAGGAACACAGCAAAGAAGCCTGACTTTGGCAGCCCACCGGCGGTCCATAAGCTGACCAAACAGATCCCTCTGCGCCGCCAGGTAACAGAAAGTAGATAAAGAGTTCTAAAGGCATCTAACACTTCTAGAGGAGCCAGCACACACCACTGACATTTGACAAGGAAACATAGCTAATTATTTCATAAATGGCTTTGGGAACATAATTAACCTGAATTACTATTAATTTTGACCAAATGCATCTTTATAGAATCAATAAATACAAAAAGTTTGTATTTATTGATTCTTTAACTCAACTGACTACACAGGTGCATCTTAATAAATTTGAACATCTTGAAAAGTGTAAGTTTTGTACTTCATACATTTATTACACACAGAGTTTTTTCTATTAACATAGATTATTTTTGACTTTCAGCTGATGTAAACCTAAAATGTTGTTTCTTAGAATATATTTTGTTAAATCAATAAAATTGTCTTTCTTGTAGAAAATTTGCTTGTTTTGGCAATAATTGAGACTGGGCACATGCAGAGTAAGATAATTTTTTATTTAGTTATTAGTTAGTTTATCCATTATAATTATTTGTTTTAACCCTTTGAGATCTCGAGATGTAGACCTAATCATTAATAAAATGCATTATTACAATTATTATTAAATAAACTGTGCTTTATCATAAAGAGGAAGATCAGAGACAGTTATAAAAGTAATTCATGTCTAAAAAAAATTAAAGACCCCGAGCCGTTCTAGACATGTTGTGCAGAACATGTCTACATGTTTTTTAAATATACGATAAATTATTTTTTAAAATTTATTTTATGTAATATTCTAATATAAATTGAAAGAAAAAATTTTAATATATCATTGTGTGTATAATGTATTTTAATCCATAAGATTAACTTGTTGGATTGAATTATTGAAATAAGATAACTTTTCAATGATCTTGTAATTTATTGAGATGTACTTGGATGACATACTGTGGAGGTATTTCAAGGGATCCACACCTAGATTCATTCAGAGGGCATGCATTTCTGTTCAAGTCAACACAGCTGCTGAAAACTGCAGCCAGACGTTTTTCCTTCCAAATGTGGAACTTTCTTTAACCTCAAGGGAAACCAAACGGTTCAGAGTGTTGGATTACTTTCTGTGGAGGAGACTGATTCCAGAGTCAAGGTAAGGTTAGGGTGTAGAGGGCGTCGCTTAAAGCCCCAGGCTCACCAGCAATTAACACAAATTCGTTAAGAATTATTGTAGCTGCTCACCTCTTTAACACAGATGAAATTGAATCTCTGCCTTGGAGAAACTTCATGACTAGTGAACATTCACTGTGGGAAGCAGGCATGTTTGAATATTTAACAGGTTGTTAAATATTCAAACATGCCTCATGTTTCATGCCTCAGGTTTCGAACTCCTCTAGTGATGCCTTGGAGCTTTAACTGGCCTACGAACCTTGGTCACAGTGATCAGCCAATATCTTCTTTTCCTATAGGTGTCGGCAGATTCAAGCTCATCCATGAACTCAAACACCCCCCTGGTGCGAATCACAACGCGGCGGAGCTCTGCACCTGACGAGCCAATCCCTGAGTACGACCTTCCACAGGATCCACTGTGGGAATTTGCCAGAGACAGGTAAGAGCTGCCTGTTAACACACACTTTTGTAGTTTCTGTTCTTTATTAAATGCAACATGTAACATGTTCCTATTTGTATGTCTTCTGCCTTCAAAGCCATAATTATGTAAATCAGATTAAGTTTCTGCATAAAACATGAAATAGTAGAAAATGCTGATCCACTACAGCTTTAATTTAAAAGTGGATGTTGCAGGTTGTTCTTAAACTTTATTAGCAGTAGAAGTAACAGATAGCATAAGAAGGGCAAAGACCTAAACAGACTTCTACCTTTAGGTTAAAACAACTCCTGTCACAAACACGTTATCATTAAACGCATAATGAAAACAGATCAGAAGATTTCTGCTCTCTTCTGTGAAAAATTTCTTATGATTTTTTTACCTTAATATTAATTTTTACACACACAGAGGCACTTGATGAATGAATATGTTGAGATGTAAATGGCACACAGCAGAAGTAACGTCCAGCATTTATCCTTGGTTCGCAGTTTTTCTCTCCAGTTTGCAGAGGGAGTTATTGAAATATTCTGCAGTGCAACAACTGAAGTTTTGGATTTTTAGTGTTTACTTCCATCACAGTTAGTCTGTTAGTTTTTACCTTGCAAAAATTTGTGCTACAAAGTCCTTCCAAGTACCACCAAAGGTAGCCACTGTGCCACCAGTTGTATTTTGCAACAGTGTCAATGAATTTTAACAAAGTTTATAGTAAATTAATACTTGAATATTATGTATAATATACACCAAGCATTCGAATGTTGCATAAGAAAAATAAAAGAAATTTTAACTGGCTTTCCTTCACAATCCTCTCAAAGCTGCTGCCTTTTTCGACCAGACTTTTTCCTTCCACTAAACTTTCCAGCTGTGTGCTTGGAAGTAGCACTCTGCAAAATAAACTTTTGTGGGTTAAAGCTTGAAATATATCACTTTGTGTGAATGTAATGTATATAATGCATGAGTTTCAGGTTAATTTTTATTTAATTTTTGTAATAAGTTAACTTTTACATCATATTTAATGTAATGAAAGGCAGCTGTATCACTTTAAATGGGATCCTCTTAACAGTGAAATCTGGAGAGTGCGGGCACTACCTGTTTATGGCGTTTAGTGCTTTGAAACAGCTGCTCAATAATTAAAAAAATATTTTTCCATTTGGGGATTGACACCTGGTGAGATTAAAGCTTTTGATTCATCTGGTGTGAAACTTGCCCCATCATTAGAAGAGCAGCTAAACTTTCCTCACTCTCTCCCTCACCGAAAGACTCCGTATCGCACGCTTCTGTTCGTAGAGAGTGAAGTTGTGCTAATTAGTGGCTGGTATTCACAGCTTTTATCTGCATGTTTGGGCAAGGAGTGTTTGCTCTCTGTCATACCAGAGGAATTAGCTCAGCTGAGGTTTCAGTGTGTCAGTTGCAGCGATAAGCTTCAGGGTGGACTTAGCGAGTCCGTAAGAGTTAGAGCCTCAGTTTAAAAACAAACTGAGGCTCTGCGTTTAAAAGAATGAGGGAAATTCCTGAAGCTTTTGTTAGAATGCCTGTAAAAGAAAAAAAAAACCTGGCTCATAAAGTTTTAAATTGTTTATCAATAAAACCGCACTTCTGATGTAATGCTCGACTTTGTGTTTGCATGCTGGATTGATTAAATTTATGATTTTATTTCATGACCCCAGCTAAATGGAGGCTGTTTTAACTTTGCAAAAATAAATCTCTGTCTTCCTCTCTGTTTGGGTCTTTATGCCCTGCCTGTCATTCCAGCGCCTGAAGGATCATGTTGGGATTGTAAAATGCTGAGGAATGCTAACTTTTGCGGTTTAAGCTGAGGAAAAAATAACATCAATTATGTGTGGCCGGATGGACAGAATGCCTGCCATTGAGTGTGGCAAGTGTGAGTGGACAGATAGGGGATTGTGTTACTACCGCAGGGCGCCAACCTCAGGCCTCTCGGCTTAGCGCTGTGCTGTGAATGTTTAGATAGCGTGGACAGTGGGCTTTATGAGGTGAGGGACCAACTTAGGTCAATCAAAATAAAAAGCACCAAGTTATACTGCATATTTACGGCCCTGACCGGTGCTTCAGTTCTGAATAGTCACAAGAGAACATGTAGTAAAGTTAAATATCAAACCCCATGGCATGGCTAACAATTAAAATATACAGAAAATATTTTCACATCTTAAGCGTTTCCACTTCTAACCCTTGGTGGTGAGCCAATGATACATGATTTTCAACGTTTTGTTTAACTAAGCAAATCTAAAAAGTGCGACCTGTGTTTGCATTCAGCCCCCTTATGCTGACAGCCATAAATAAATTGTCTTCACAAGTCACCTAATTAGTGACTAGACTCAAAATAAACATAATAAATTCAGTTGTTCTTCAAAAGCCCCATAGGTTTGTTAGAGAGCATTAATGAACAAACAGGGTCATGAAGACCAAGGAAGACAGAAGAGGTCAGAGAGAAAGTTGTGAAAAAGTTTAAAGCTGATTTATTTTACAAAGCATTATCCCAAATTTTCGGCACCTCACAAAGAATGGAAAGAGCAGCCACAAACCTATGAAGGAGGAAAGCAGGTCAGAGTTATAGGGAGGATACTTTAGGTGGTGATAAATACAGGACAACGCTGGAAGAAAAACCTGTTTGAATCTGCAAATGACTTGGGAGGAGGGTGGAGCTTCACAAAACAGCCCGAGTTCTAATGGATTGGTTTAAATCAAAGCATATTCATTCCCCTGTCAAAATCTAAGACCTTAAGCCAATTGAGAATTGATGTTTGCAGACTCTCAATCCAATCTGACTTACCTAGAGCTGCTTTGGATGCTGGTAATGTAAAAAAAAAAAAAAGGTTCATCAGCATTTCTTAGTTGCAAAAGAAAGACAGAAATTCATCCATCACAGGCTAATATGTCAGGGCTGAGCTGCCTCCTTTGCAAAGACTTATAATTGTATACTGGAACATGCCAAGACAGGATAAATAGTTTACAAAAGAGTGGCTCAACTCAGGTTTATTAAGAGATTATCTCTGCCATGTGTGTCTTCTTACCTACTGTTCTGGCAAAAACCTCATCAAGCCAGAAAAGCACTCCCACAAACAGAATCTGATTGAAATACAGAAAAGATGAAAGATGGGTGTGGCTCTGTGCCTGGTTTCATTAACTATCTTGATCCCACACTTCTTCCTGCTTGTTTATATCTGCAGAGTGGGAGTCAGTGCAAGGCCTATTATGTGGACCGTTTGAACTTATCCAGTTATTTTTTCTTTTAATGTTGTATTTTCTTTTAGGTTGACTCTTGGCAAACCTCTGGGTGAAGGCTGCTTCGGTCAAGTTGTGATGGCCGAAGCTCTGGGCATCGATAAGGACAAACCCAAGGAGGCGGTCACTGTTGCAGTGAAGATGCTGAAAGGTGAGTGGATTTATATGAGATTCTGCTGTGTGTTAACCATAAGTTAAAATACCACAGTTTCATTGTATCACAGTAATTAGAAGATTTCAATGTCTAATATATTCGGAAAGTGTCGCTTGCCAAACGTCCTGTCCAGGCGTGTTGGGTAAACATTACAGTGGGTTGGGTTAATCCATAGTGTTAGGTCATAATTGTTCTACAAAAGGGGAAATGGTTGATATTCAGTCCACCCCACTGAATTATTTGCAACACACATTGTAAATGTACACATTCTTACTTATTTTGAACCTTGACATTTTAAATTCAGTTACTAAAACCCTACCAGTCCTATTAAAGTATTTGCATCATTTATAGAAACAAATGGAGATAAAATTTCATGTGCAATTGTTTTTGATTGTTTGTTATATAAAAATTCTTTAGGTAGAGTAAAGAAAAGTGGTTTAAAATCATTTAAAACCAATTATCAAAGTGGTAAAAAACATCCTCCACATAAACATCCTCCACATAACAACTTGGCGTGTGCCATGGATTGCATGACCCATGGCACACGGCACCATTTTATACCCCAAAAAAGTCAGATGTGAAATGACTAAAAGTGCAAAGGAAAGAGAAGGACAACACTACCAACACCCACCACAATCACTGCAACAGTCACAAACACAACAAAATATAACAGCCATAATAACAAAGTCAGAAAAAAGATAAGTAAAGTTAAAGAATATATTTCCAAACATCCAGCTGACTAGCAGTGTGCAGTATGGGGTTAAAGACAGGACTGACTTATGGTATGCTCCATATTTCCAGATTAAACTCAGACCAATTAGCCTTGCATTTTATTAAAAGGATTTAAACACGTAGGAGTGGTATGATGTAAAATGATATCATATCTTATATCATATATAGTCTCTGTTTGTTGCACCATCAAAGTCTCACTTCATTCTTAAACATCTGACTTGAGGTCAGACCTGTGGGCTTGGATTTATTCTGCTTCATTCTGTCTTGAAATGAGAACGTTTCTTTAGCTGATTCATGTTGCAGTCGGGGGTTCAGCAAAGGTGCAAGGTGGAGCCTCAGGCTGGCGTTATTACTTGTTATTGGTGGCTGCTGACTGACGGCTTGAGGAAGGTGGGTCGGATAGGTAAGGGTTAGGGGCGGTCGCATACCTGACCCCAGCAGTTGGGTAGCGCTCAGTCAGCATCTAAACAATGAGGCAAGTCACATTAAGAGAGCTGCTGTGATTAATGAAAGCAGGAAAAGGGGGCTGGACTGGTTTGGGGTTGCAGGGCACAGTAAGATTAGGTACAGCAGAGGTCCTGTTTTCCAAACTCCACCGTAGAGTCCTTTTAACGGTGACTCAAGTTACTGTAATGGTACTGAAGAATGCACGCAATGCCCCATTGTCTATTTTAGTGTATTGGTAAACTTCCACTGTCTTCAATGAAGTTTATTTCCCACCTCACCTTTTC
This sequence comes from Girardinus metallicus, assembly GCA_903067095.1. Lineage (NCBI taxonomy): Eukaryota > Metazoa > Chordata > Actinopteri > Cyprinodontiformes > Poeciliidae > Girardinus > Girardinus metallicus. Next base: position 58,120 of record CAEGAE010035094.1, on the reverse strand, counting down.
TTTTACCTCTGAAAGCCTTTGTACTCTATGTGAGGAGCTGTAACTTTAGCCAACGTTGTCTGTCATCCCTGCCTAATCACAATCACCTTCCAGACGAGTTTCTGTGGAACTGGACACACGCTTTGTTTAAAGTCAAACGGCTGAAGAGAGACCCGTGTTGTGTCCATTTTTCTGATTGCAAACTTCTCTGTTGTTAGACGATGCCACAGAAAAGGACCTTTCTGACCTGGTGTCAGAGATGGAAATGATGAAGATGATCGGCAAACACAAGAACATCATCAACCTTTTGGGAGCTTGCACACAAGACGGTGAGGGGAACAATATTTTAATTTAATTTACATTACATGCATTCTATTCAAGATAGGGTTTGAACACCTGTTTGTTGTGACTTGTACTTGTACAGGTCCCCTGTATGTGATAGTAGAGTATGCCTCCAAAGGCAACCTCAGAGAGTACCTCAGAGCCCGCCGTCCTCCCGGCATGGAGTACTCCTACGACATCGCCCGTGTCTCCGATGAACTGCTCACCTTCAAAGATCTCGTCTCCTGCACTTATCAGGTGGCACGGGGCATGGAGTACCTCGCATCTCAAAAGGTAAGGGGAGGACAGGTGAAACATCCTACTTTCACATCAACCTTCCAGCCCCCTGGCTGCTTGGATACATCTCTGTGCCCTTACTCAGTACTTAGGACTTAACAACAGCATCCAGGAGGGTTTCATGTCAGAAGCTTGTTTGTGGATCCCTGTGGGAACATGGTCCCCTGAAAACACTGCTCATACCCCCTGCCCCAATCCCTGTATTGTCTCCCATTGCACGACAAAAGCCCCTCTGTGCAGAGGAATTGGGAGGTTCTCACAATGGGGGTACAGCCATGTTGGCCAAGTGCAGCCTCACGCTCTCTCTCACTATTGGAATGTGACTGTCTGACACGCACACATACTTTGGTCTTTACATATTTACAGTATACATGGCTATGTGTGAATCATCTCCAGCCATGTTCTTGTGTGGGGTTTTGTATTTGTCCAAATAATTATGGACCTGACCCCTCTCCTGCTTTTACTTTTTTCCCTCACTTTGACCATCCCATTTTTCTTCCTCTTACCTCATTTTTCCACTGTTTCCATCCCAGTGTATACACAGAGACCTGGCAGCCAGGAATGTCCTGGTCACAGAGAGTAACGTCATGAAGATCGCTGACTTCGGCCTGGCCAGGGATGTCCACAACATTGACTACTATAAAAAGACAACCAATGTAAGTTCTCGCAACATGCATGCTGCACTCTGTAAGGTTTGGGTTGTAAGGTTATAGAGTGTTTTTTGCAAACAGTGTGAAATTCGCTCACTTTTCTCTGTGTTTTTCCCTCCCCTCGTCTTTCTGCTTCACTCCTTTCCTCTGCTGGTGTCTTGGCAGAAGCTACAGGTTCCCATGCAGGCTCTGAATGTAGTGCTTCTCCGGACCATTCCTAGTTTACCCCCTCAGTCTCTTGTTCTTTTGATTTCATCAACATTTACACAATTAGCCCCGAAAGAGACACGGAGAGAGAGAGTAGGGGGGGAGAGAGGGAACAGACTAAACATAACTGACATCTCCATAGTGGCCCAGTGGTGTCTTTCTTTCCCACCACAGAACAGCGCAGCCTGCACATCCTCATTTCATATGCATGACTGCCTTTTCACTGCATGCACGATCATGCTGAGAACTAGCTGAAAACCACAACAATATTTGACAATGATGATGGAGGTGAGCACTGGGACAATAACCACAGCTCCAGCAATGATCTTTTAGGATCTGACTGTGCCATCAATTTTTACTTTTTATTGTTTGGTGCCACAAAATGAAATGTTAATGTCTGCTTTGCTTTTGTTTTATAAACTATATGTATTCTGCACTGAGAAGTTATTCAAACAATTTTATCGTGTTATAACCACAAAGATAAAATACAGTTTTATTGTAGATAAAAATCTCAAAGAGACTCATGTGTGTTTGTGTTCAACCCCTATTAACCGTGATATGCCTAGTTAAAATGTAACCAATAATCCTGTCAGACGTTGCCTAGTTATTAAACAGAGCCCACCTGTGTGTAATTCAATTTTAGTATAAATCCAGCTGTTCTCTGAATGCCTGGGAGATTTCTTAGAGAACACTAGTGAACAAACATGAAGACCAAGGAACACCGCTCACAGACCAGGGAGAAAATTGTGGAGAATTTTAAAGCTGCATTTGATTATAAAACAATATGCCAAGCTTTGAACACTTGATCATTAATCAGAGAAGCATTCAAAAGACCCATAGTAACTCTGGAGCAGCTGCAGAGATCCACAGCTCAAGTGGAAGAGTGTGTCGGCAGATGATTCAAGCTCCTTGTGCACTCACCAGATCTGGCAGTAAAATACACTCACGTTAATGGGTGTAACATGACAAGATGAGAAAAACTTTAACTTTAGTGGACTATATGATTTCTTGTTAATGTGAATAGTAATAAAGCTCTGTACGTAAGAACTGAACCTAAGGAACTAAGTTAGTTAATTCAGCTCATGAAATGAGGTTTACCATTAAGGTAATGCACACTTTGACCTTGCCAAGAATGCTTAGCCTCTCGGCCTGTTTTAATGGCACACAGAGATAAACTCTCCTTTATCCGTGACCCTGTTTATCACCTCTGTTGCTTAAACAGCATAAACGCACCGTTGGGAATTCCCCTCCCAGACAGGCGCTTCTTTTACATCCTTATTCCCCAGGCTCTTCTCACATTTCAGTCTTTTTTTAGTGAATAATTGTAAAGATGCTGATGAGGCCCGGAATGAGGACTCCCAGGACTGCTTATGGCTTGGTTTTCAGTTAACCTTCCTCCTCTGTGTTTGCGTTTTCAGGGTCGTCTCCCGGTTAAATGGATGGCTCCAGAGGCGCTCTTCGACCGGGTCTACACGCACCAGAGTGATGTGTGAGTACAAGGCTACAGACGAGCTAGCGTGGTGTGTGCGATCACTGCTCCTTGTTTGTGCAATCAGATTTAAGTGAGATGAAGTTTTTTTGTGCTATCTTGGATTTTTGGATAGGGGGGTTCTCGGGTACTGCGGGGGTGATTGGCTATAGGGAGCCGGTGTTAGCCAGTCTGTGGCAAAAGTGAGGATTTCACGCTAGACTTGTAGCCAATGCTGTGTTACTAATCTGACTGGCTTCAAAGAATCTGGAAGGAGCCCGAAGCCCACCAGAACCCCTCCTCTCCTCTCTTCCTGCTTCTCCGGCTTGGCTCGGAAGTCTCCCCACCTTTTCGGGCCTCTACCCAATGTCTGAACACAACAGTGCTTCGGGCCTACATTCACCCCCCCCCACCCCCCCGTTCGCTCTCTTCTCCTCATTCAGCAAAACTCTACACATGCTGCTGCTCATCGTTTTGGACTGGCTCCACCATCAAAATAACTCCCCCTCTTCCTCTTTTATCCCAGCATTCTTACTGTCTTTCATCTGGTATGTGAATCGTTGACCCGTCTCTGTCTCGTCCTCGTTTTACTTAAGATCAAGAGTACTCATTCTAAAAACAGAACAAAGCGAGAGCATCCCTCTATTTTTGGTGTTTGAGTCTCATGCGTCCTGACAGCGTCGTTTGAAGTTTCTGCTCCAGACACTGGCGGCAGAAAAGCGCATGTGGCAATTAGATAAATGTCTCGCATGCTGACCCCAGCGAAAGGAGGTTTTCGCTATGTGCACTTAAGCCAAACACCAGTAGCGCACAAAACATCTCAATTAACGCAGGGAAAGCGCTTTAAGTTGGTTTCCCTCTGCGGTCGTTGTGTGCACATAAAAGAATCTGTGTACACACACCACGTCCTTTATGTTCTCCAATCAATAACGCAGGAGAGCTCAGGAGAAAGGGAGTGTGTGTGTGTTTGTATCGCTGCAGTGCTCTGTATTGGCTCACCCCTAATTACAATTCATCACTCACATTTAGTAATTGGCTTTTTGTGCGTGTGCGGGAGGAGGTGGAACTGAATCAAACAGCACAAGGCACAGGCGATCTATACATGACATCAGATTAAATGAATACATGAATTGCAATGACACTCCCCCCTCTGCGGTTGTAACAAATGAGCTCAGCGGAGCAGCTCTGGAGAGTGTAGGTATGAGCGGAGGGTTGCAGCTCAAGTGCAGAGAGCCAGACTTCAGCTTCACTGGAGATCCGCAGATCAGTTTTATTAGCCAATTTCCAACCTTGTTTTTTTTATGGAACTTTAACTAGCATTAATTTTACTATTGCAAATATTATTAACAGCAGTTAAAATTTTTTGTTAGCTTTGAGCAATTATAAACTATTTGTTTGGAGAAGGGTTACATCACATTGTGTGAGTTACTGTAATACAGGGTATACATGCTGAGATGACATTTTAGAATGTCAGCACCAGAACTGTAAACCGGAGTCGATTCTTGTATTCCCTAGAAGACATAGATACTTGTCTTAACTCTTAAGATTTTCTAAAGAATGCCAACATTTACAAATTCAGCACACACCATGATAGAAGAGGTTTGAATGCTCAAAAGGATAAAACAGAGCAACTGCTGTCATCCAGTGAACCTTCCTGTTCCTGAAGTGTAAAGCTCATCACACCTTCTTTGTTTTCTCTGGCTTTATTTTCAAACACTTCCCAGGAGATGAAAATAGCCTAATTGTAATGCTCTTCTTTCGGTAACTGCTTCCACACCAAAGAGTGAAAGTGGTTAATATGATTTGTGGGTCCAAATTCAGGAGCTGCATCCTTAAACGGCCAATTAAGTCACAGCGATGCAACAAAGTCCAAATTTAAAGACACCTCCAAATTCATCCCACATATGTGTCCTTATTTTACCCAGATTCAGAGGACGGGTTTAGTGTCTCAAGATTTTTGTCTTTGTAGCTATAGCAGATGATGAGGGAAACAAGATTTCTGTCGAGGCAAGGGCGGGAATAAATCTGAATAAAACCAATTTCACACATACTCATTTCAGCTCTTTGTCATCCAGATCCTTCGTCAACCGAGCAGACCGAATATTTTGGAGGCTGCAGTTCATGATTCAGACACACCCTTGAATCGTTTTTCTTAGTGCAACCTTATAGCACTTTGGTTTGGTTCAATCATGAACCAGAACAGGAAAATATTGGCCAATACCAGCCAATCTGAAAACCTTTAACTCTTTCACTTCAGTCACAACCTCTATACTAAAAGAGTGTTGTAGTTAGTGAGACCTATTATCACTTAGTCATGGTGCATTTACTGACTGACTGAATAAAAAACACATTTTGTATTTTCAAACTGACTGTCCAACAGTCTGGGCCGGTTGAGCTGTAAATTGGATTTTTGTTTCCACTCACCAGCCAAATTTGCGTGCAATTTACATAATATAGTTTTACCATTCACATCTATGTAGCCTTTAGGCAGCAATGAGAAAGTCCTGCAGGAGAAGAATATGACGTAACATTATGACTAAAATGTGATGAGATATGGATGAGTCCTCAGTCCTAACCTTGTTTACACAGAGGCATTCATTAATTAAATGACTCGCATAAACATAATCTATGTTTGAAGCTGGCTGAAACACATAAGTGCTCTGCTCTCCACTAAGGCAATATGCCAGGTCAGCTAAGTAGCCCCCTGAGTTTGTGTGTTTATTTTTGTAAGTCATGGCTGCTTGCAGGTGGACACCATCTTGGACGACTAAACAAGCTGACAAGTGCTGAGCGATGGTTACAAAGTGTCACAGAAAGGAGAGGCGAGTGTGTCAACAAGGGCTGAGATGCAAAGCACTGATAGAGGAGAGAACAGACCTGGCTGGCTGATTGTGTAAACAGATGAAAGAAATGATAAATGCCCTACCTTCATGTCTTTGCAGACTTTTCTTGCTGAACCACTCATGTGCTCAGTATGCTTGAAGATGGTGGTAATGCACACTATGTTACACAAAATAATGCATCCCTTGAGTTTGCATCAATAATGAAGCTGCTGAAGGAAGAGTTAGCATTTGAGAAGTGGAACTCAACAACAGGAAGTTGAGGCAAGGAAGCAGATAATAATTAGTAGTCACCACCTCCGCCTCTGGAGGTCTTTTGTTGATTATTTCTCTTTTGTCTGCCGTGGGTGGTCCAGTGTTTGCTTTGGTTTGGTGCGACTGGACAATGCCAGGCTCTGTAACCAGCCAGCTGGGCACAAAAGGCATCATTGAGATCAGAGTCGAGCAGCACTGCCAGCGGCTTTGCACCACAAGTCACTAGAGGACAGAAAGTGGGCACTGACACCACTGATGTTACTGTGTTGCATTTCCTCTATCCATTAATCAGCTGACAGGATGAAAATTATCTGCCAAGTGGTCCCAATGCTCCCATATAATGGATTCTTTTTAGATTTGCATACAAATCTCACCTTTTCACATCTTTTCTGCAAATAAAGCATGTATATTTCCTGTTTTCCCCACTAGCTGGTCATTTGGGGTGCTGATGTGGGAGATCTTCACCCTAGGGGGCTCACCCTACCCCGGCATTCCTGTAGAAGAGCTCTTCAAGCTGCTCAAAGAGGGACATCGCATGGACAAGCCTGGAAACTGCACCAATGAGCTGTAAGTTTAACACTTTTCACCAAAAACCAAATCTTTTCCAACCAATCCATATTCTGAATTAGCATTAATTGTTGCCTTGGAACACTCGTGTGCATATGAGAAATGCCTCTGCAACTTGTGTGCATATGATAAATGCCTCTGCGACTCTGTCAGGCATCTGTACAACTGGGATCATTTACCAACAGTGTCTCAATTCTCAATAAGGCCTCGGAAGTGAAGAGTCAAAGGCAGAATACACAGAGAAATGCACAAGCTTGGCAGACAAATCAAATATTGATATTCTTAGACTAACATGTTTGAACATTTATCATATTACAACAACAAATCTCATTATAATACCTAATGATTTTACATAAGACTGTAAAGTGACAAAACTTTTTACTAGTAAACATAGGAATAGTGACATAAATTTGTTGTCAGCCTCTTTTACATTGATACCGGTAAAAAGAAATATCTAATTCGGCCCAATCATTTGGAGGTTACTCATTTGGTTTACCACGAAATAATGAGCAGTTCTGTACTGGAGTGAAGTGGACATTTTGTTTTCCCAAATTTGTATGAATACAATTTGCCACCCTTCAATAAAATCCAGTGCAACTGACTTTTGCTCTGATAGTGATGAATAAAATATAGTGCAACAATTTGCATTCAGAAATCACCTAAATAGTTCAACATAAACTTCACAATAAAACATTATTATGAAGTTGTTCCTATATTGTTTTACTCATAGCAAGCTGAAAAGTGACATAATTTTGGTGTAACCCCTCTGTATTTTGATCCACCTAAATAAAATCCAGTCTCAGATCTTGTATTCAGAAACGACTAGCCCAACACAAATTGTCCACCAACACAAAGTACCGGTGTTATTCCATAATATTGTTTTCATGTACTCCTCATGAAAACAATATCTTCTCCTCACTCAGGTACATGATGATGAAGGACTGCTGGCACGCCATCCCATCACAGAGACCAACCTTCAAGCAGCTAGTGGAGGACCTGGATCGAATTCTCACCCTGAACACTAATGAGGTGAGTCTAGCTGGTTTTCACACCTCTCCAGAAGCTCCTCTGTTAACTCATTCGCTTTGGGTGGTAACAATTCATGCCTCATATACCTTCCTTCCAAACAAACATTTAATTGTGATGAAACACCAAAATATGATACACGCAGGACCATACCAGGTTTGGCTGAGCATTGCCAGAAAGTTTATGGAGCCTGGTTGACATGAGGCCCATTGCTGAGAAATGACTGGATGATCCGATCGTTGCTCAGCATAGCTGCTGCCGTCCAGTTGTCACATTGATGCCTCGTTGCCTTTTTTCCATTCCCTTCTTTGTCTCCCTAAAAAGAGGCCGCCAATAGAGAGTTGTCAAGACGTGTCTGCTCTGGAGTCAGACCCTCACGTATTTATGCCAAAAATCCCCAACTACGAGTTCGAACTTTTGAAATGTAATAAAGCTCCCCTTTCTTGCCCCTTTTTCTCCCCCCTTCCTTCACCTCTACCCCAAACCGCTGGCAGATGTGGAGATCTTTAGTAATATGAGCCTTTTCGTGTTGAGCTGGGAAAATGGAAGCCAGTGCTCTTTTTCTACAAAACCCCAAAAACTCTTCATCCACACAACGAGACCCAGTAACAGCCATTAAAGACAAGCAGAGGGGAAAAAGGGGCCTCAACAGACACAAACATCTTCACAAGACTGGACTGAGTCAAAAATTAATAACAGGATTTCTGGAGGTTTTCATCTTTCCTTTTTCATGGCGGTTAGCTGAGCTCTGCCAGCTTCTTGATTCTTTTTCAAACCATCTCCTGTTGTTTATGTCAAGCTCTTCAGGGCCAGGCTTCAGATTTGTTCTGACTGAAGTTATGGGTGAGGATGCAGTAGAGGGCCAGTATATTGTTCCCCTGTTTCCAAGAGAATTCAGGGAAATTATGTTTTGCTACGACCGCTAAAGTATTCCTATACGTTGTTTTTCTGATGGACTAGCACAGAGTATTGCTAAATAGTGAAGTGGAAGGAAAATAAGATGTGGTTTTCAGCCAAATATGAATCTGAAAATTGTTACATGCTTTTGTAGTCAGCCTGTAGGAGTTCTCTGAGCAATTTCATCTACAAATCTTTTTGGGTAACATCACACTCAAAGTATGACATTTTTTGCCCTTCTTCTTTGCCAAATAGCTAAAACTCAATAGGATTTGATGAAGAGCCTCTGGGAACATCAATTTTTAACTTGTGTGAGTTCAAATTAAATATTTGGACTTTGATTATGCCTTTCATTAAACACATTAATATTCAATCAGTAACATTCTGTTGAATTATGCGTTGTATGCATGGTCTGAAAAAGTCTTGAATTCAATCTCAATTATCAATTTAAACCTCAAGTTTCAAATTTCATTTTAAAAAATTCCAGACGTGCAGCCTTTCCTGCAAAACTTTGGAAACAATTCTGCACCTAAAACCTAAGAGAAGCCTGTTTCTGCTTCTATAAGAGATGAAAATTAAAATATTATTGGTGGCTATCCACTAGCAGCTTCTTTGTTACGGAAAAGCATATACATAGTTTACAATGTTTGGCTTGAAAACAGCTGGACGAATCCCGTCATCTTTCGATCTTAAAGGATGATGCTACTGCCACCATTTTTGACAGTATGTGTTCAGGCAGGGATTCTGCTTCACATTGTTTTCGGTGTCTCTGCCAGAAAGGTTAACATGTATGTAAACTGACCAGATCACTTTATTCCATAAATGACTAATGGTTACCCTGTGAACAGATTCTCCCACCTGAGTTGTGGATTTTTGCAGCTCCCTCAGAGCTAGTAAGTCCTTTGGCTGCCTCTTGTTTTCATGTTCTGCTTGTCCTGCCTGTCAGTTCAAGTTCATGTCTTGGTTGGCTCACAGTTGTTCCACATAAACTGCCAGTTTTGCTCTCAACATCCAACCCATCTTGAACTGCTCTGCTGTGTGATCAGGTCAACTTTCTTTTCTTATTAGCTCTGCTGGATCAGACAGCAGCCTGAGATTCGATTTATTACCTATTATTTCTACAAATATTTTCATGCAGTATCCAGTTGAAGATTATTTTTCTTTTCCATTTTTTATATCCTCCCAGGGTGATTTGGTATAGTTCAGATAAATATCATTATGAAGGTGATACTGTTCTCACCCCCCGCCCCCACCCTTTTCCAGTCCTCCTCTGGAAAGTCCCCGGTCTTGCTGACCCTGTTTCAGCTCTCAATTTATTTTCTCCTGTTTGCTTTTGATCATGTGTCACTTTTTTTTTTGTTTATCTAAATGTAGATTTTTTTTCTAACACTCCTTTTTTTCTCTATCTGCGTCCTCAGGAATATCTGGACCTGTGTGCTCCTACGGAGCAGTATTCCCCCAGCTTCCCTGACACTCGCAGCTCCTGCTCCTCTGGCGATGACTCCGTGTTCTCCCACGACCCCTTGCCGGACGAGCCCTGCCTCCCCAAGTACCAGCACATCAACGGGAACCCCAAGAGATGAGCCTCTGTCGGCTCAGACCTTGAGCTGACTTTTGGTCTGCCCCAACCTCAGAGTCGCTGAATACACATAGCACAGACACCTTCTCTGAAACGGACCCTATCGGGACTAGCACTGCCACACACCAACACAGAACACTTCAGGTCTTAACGGAGGGGACAGAGCGCGTTACGGGAGCTCCTTCGTACTGACTGGATGAACTGACATTCCCTGAGGCCTCCTCTTCCTCTCTCGTGTAAACATGCAGCTTTTCTCATCTTTTGGTTCTCATCTTCCTACCCAGAAGCTCCACAGCGCTACTTGCTTGGTGATCAAGTAGCGGTGGCTGGCATTCCAAGACTGCCAGCCACTGGAGGAATGTATGGACTGGTATGAACTGAAAAATAAACAAAGGAAGAAGAAAACACGAAACTAGAAAACGAATAGGAAAAAGGGACTCACATATTGAGCACCGACTAACAAAACAGGAATACAAGGAGAGCAGATATAAAAACATTTCTTGTTAATTTTGTAATATTGGTGCATCATTTTTTTTCCAGTTCTCTAGATAAACATCCCTGATTATTCTGGAGAAAGAATCCACAATGTAATAAAAAGTGCTGGTTATATTTGTAAATATATTCAAATATGTATAAAAATATATTATATATTTACTATGAATTATTTTTTGTATGGACTTGGAAACAACCCCCACCTCCACACCCTGCTCCCATTTATGAGGCAGGTTATGCTGACAGATGTCCTATATTTCTCCTCACACACCCTTTGTTAAACACACACACACCTTCTCAGTAACACAGTTAAGTATTGGCTTTCAGGGACTGCGCTAGTATGTTAATTTATTGAGTTACATATTTTAAAAAATGAATCAAAAAAGTACAAAAAAAAAAGCAACAAGATGGTGGAAATGATTACATTAATGCGGATGATATGGAATAATCCGTTAAATTTATGGTAATTTAAAAATAATCCTTCAGCAGTTAACAGAAAGGTTCTATTTTTAGAAGTTTGGAGAGATCCAGATTTTGTAAGTTTTATACATGAATGTGAATATTAAGTTAAAAAAATTTAAAAACTATACATTTTATAGTCATCTAATCCTTTTCGTATTTAGATATTGATGCCATTTCTATCCTCTTTTTTTTTTTTTGCTGCGGTTTGCGATATGAAATTCTTTGGATATTTATATATAAGTAAAAGACATAATAATTTGAAAATGTCTACGTGCAATCTGCTTCCTCATTTGAAACAAAGATAAACTCAAAATTCCCAGGACAAAATTTAAATACGAAAAACAAAGTATTAAATCAAGTGTTTTTTGTTTTTGTTTTCTACTGGACCAATATTAAGATGCTGTTTTGCAGGCATTCATGCTGCATTTGCAAAGAATAAATGTTGAAAATATACCTACCTGTGCTTGTCTCAGACTATGAGTTGCTCTTTTTGACTTTGTTTCGCCTGCTTCCAGCAACATTTTTTCTGCACACGTGCCAAAAAGATTCACCCCATGTTATTACTGAACAGTACATTCTGGTTTCATTTCATGTTTTAAGCTCCAAGAACTTGGACAAATCTGCTAGGGGGCTATAAGTGAACACATCTGGATTTCCCAGATTGAAAACAAAACTGCAAAGCTCAGCACAGATGCAGATTAAATCTACTTAAATTGATGTTTAATTCATGGCATGATGTCGAAGCAATTCCATTAATGAAAATGGAAACTTGCAATTGTAATGATGGTCCCGCTTTGCGTTGTGATCTGTCTGAGGGATCAGCCAAAGACGGTTTGTTGGCCTTCCTAATATGTTCATGCATGGGCTCATTGATTTCCTCTTATCAGAACAGATTTAGTTCAGCAGAGCGAACGGTTGATTTACCTGATTTGATCTAAGTTAATCACAGCAGATCAGATATCGGGTTTCATTAGCAGCAATAAATGTGGCCGTACTCTGTTTTAGTGGCTGCTTGTCTACCCTGCACAATATTACACATGTGGCAGATAGAAGAAATAGAAACGGCCTGTATTGTCCCGCAAAGGGGAAATTCAGGAATACATGAGTTTGTGACATTAAGCAGAGCAGTTCATCTGACACATAATACCTACAGGAAGTTTATTAAAAAATACAATATGTTAAAAATATAAAAAGTAGATTATGCTGCTGCAGACGACGTTATGGCTGATTTTACATGCAAGTAACAATGAAAACATTTCCAGTTTAGACACATATCAGATCTAGGCCTATTTGTTAGACTTGACATATTATTTCATGTTTATGCCTATGGGGAAAGCTTAGTTATTAATATATTTTTTAAATATTTACATGTAATTTTGAGATTTACTTTTATTAATTATAGATTTACTTATTGCCCAACAGTTGTGACTACATTCTTCAGAAACCAAAAACCTTGCTTTTACTTTCCTTAATATTCAGATATGAGGTTTATTACTATTTTTGGGTTGCCCATTTAATAATAAAATTAAAATTCATCTTACCTAACAGTTTTTCACAAAGTCCAGTATTAAAAACATTAAATAAATTTTAAATAAATAGTGATAAATATATCTATTTTCTAAACTGATACTGATTTTGCATTGCTTTGTGATCTTTTAGGAGGTGCCTGTCTCGCCTCCTGTCAGAAACATCTTGGATAAATCATTTAAAACCTTATTCAGCTGGGGCCATGATTATTTTTGTGCTTAGCTGTAGACTAAAGCATTTCTAACTAAAATTGCTGACTATGGAGTCTGAAACATCAATAAGTCAGTAAAGTGACTGAAATTCCCTTTGTGGTAGAACATAAATCTCTGTGTTTAATTTCATAGCTATCTGTCCAAACTCTGCTTCAGTCCAAACCACAGGAGTCCATACAGAAGAGCTGTATGGACTTTTTAAATTGTGATTGTCAATAGCTAATGTTTTTGTCTTTTCTCTTTCTGGTAAATGTTACTATGATTAAATATGTGAGTCTGACATGAAGGAAGCTATCCATAAAAAACGTGGTCTTATGATTTGGGCCACAAGCAGCTGCAAGCAGCAGCAAATTGTAATTTAGCGAGGAAACAAAGTGTTTTATAGACTGATTTCTGTTTTTTTTTTTTTTTTTTTTTGCATAAACCCGGAGACCCCTCTATCTATCACCAAGGTGCAGCTTGTTTTGAACAAACACACTCATCCAGCAGGTTCATCCCCTCCAGTAGACGTGTCTCCTCATGTTTCCGGAACCTGAAAAAAGGACTTGGAGGGGAAAACTCAGTTGGAGACATTCCTTTTTTTCCATAGAATATGGAGGAATGGAGGGGGATAGGGAAAGAAAAAAGAAAGGGTGGCAGGATAAACCATTAAAGGGATAGTTTGGAGAAAAAGAGAGCCGGATATCCACACTGGCTTTCAGACTTTTATTGGAATGACTGTCTATTGTGCTGTAGGCTGATGGTACACATAAGGAGGGCTGAACTCCATGGACACCAAACAGAGGATTAGGACTGTCCTTTTTTCAGAAGATGCTTTCAGAGATCACCCTGCATTTATTTGATGTAGTACATCCTGTAACATGGAATAAGATTTGGGTATTTGTCCTTAGGGGCAAATCTAACACAAATCTGCATAGCATTTATTAAATTTTTACATCTTCATTTAATTTGAGAGACATTTTTCTTCTCCTAAGCTGATAAACATGACCCACCGCACTCAGCCGGATCCTTAAATGAGTTTTCATTTGGATGGCTTCTGGCCGTCTAATGCCCCAAAGATTAACCCGCTGACCTTTAATTCTTAACTCTGCATGTCTTCAGGGAGGAAGTCTGGAGGAGGCGACTTTTCAAAGCATCTCAGATTTCTTCCTCACATTATTATTATAAATACCAGAAAATGATTAAACACTTTTCATAATTTAGGGAAAATTTACTAAGGCTTCTGCAAAGTTGTCATAAAACGTCTCAAATTGTACACTGCAACAACACAAAATCTAACTAAGTATTTTTGGTCTATTTAGCAAAAATTTTTTTAGTACACTTGAACCGAGACAAAACTAACTTCCAAGTTTTCAACAAGACATAGAAGCTTGCTTTAAGTGAATAATTCCTTAATACTGATGAAAAAGTACTTACTGTAAGTAAAGTAATCTGCCACTGATACAAGACATTTTTCCCATAAGTGAAATAATTTAAATCAAGTTCATTAAATTCCGATCAACAACGAGGTTCAGAAAGTAAAAATTGTGTATTGAATTGATTCATTGCATGAAGAGTGATACACTTCAACTGTGGTTTATCTTGATGATCATGGCTTGTCAGTGAATGAAAAGCCACAATGTAGTTTATCGGAAAATTTGAATATTACAGAAGACCTCTGCAAACAAAAAAAATTGGCGCTGCTGAGGTGGACTGGAAAGTCCAGGGTGTTTAGATAACGGCCTTCGTCTTATGTCCATCGTTAGGTCTGGAAGGTTACATAATCAAGCTATGATCATTAAAGGAGGTTTTGGTACTTTTGGCAGTGTGGGCAGGTGCCAAATAAACTGTAAATTGAAATAATCATTTCCATGCTGCTTGTGAGAAGATAAGCATGAGCAATTCTAAAATTTCCTGGTAGATGGCTGCGTTGACTGTGCACTTCAGAAACCACAGTAGACCAACACCAGCAGATGTGCTTCACATTAGACTTCAAGCAGCTCATATTCTGTGGCTCTCCATTCTTAGTCCAAACACTGGATCCCAGATTTCCAAATGAAATGTAAACTTTACTTGTATTTAAACTGAGTATTTTGGACCAATGGTATTGTTCTTTTCCTCCATGTCTGAGGTAGGAGACTTCTGATGTTGTGTATACCACACTTTCTCCTTCCACTAAACTGAGTTTTTATGCTTAGGTACAATATATGTCTATGACATGTATGTGATATATGCTTTTGTAAGTGATTTTTTTTGTAATTCGTATAGCTTTTAAATTTTAATCATAATGATGATAAAATATGTTTAAAATGCTTAAGCTTAAATTACTGACATTTGAAGAAATTCTGTTTAAGTATCAATGAGGGAGAGCAAATCGGACATGTTCAGAAACTTTAAAACTTCTCTTTTGTTCATAGGTAACCGAGCATATTGGATTTTAAATTAGGAAGCTTTTGTCAAGAAAAACATTTGGCTCAGAACTTAATTTGCCTCAGAGTTAAACAGAAGGCCTTTTGGCCATGTGTCAGGTTGATAAATTGACATTTTGGCTGTAAATGCGATTTTCACCGAGCCAATGATCTTTTTCCCCCTTTTGTCAATCTTCCTCCACATCCATTACATCTCAGTCCTTCTCTGCCTTGTTTGGCCATCTGGTGGGGTCTGGTGTGTTTGCACAAGGCTCGGCCTGCAGGAATGTCAACAAGCGGCTTTTTGTGAGGGCCAGAGGAGCCCACATCCACAGGAGATAAGACCCCCACGGACTCCAGGAGAGGAGGAGGAGCCGGAGGGGTGTAGGTCGTGTAGTTTCGAGGGTGACTTAAAGTTTAACAAAGCTGCCATGTGACCCCCCCGGCCCCCCTCCTCCTCCACTCCCCTCATATCCACGGCTCAATCCTAAGCAGAACACTTTCTCCCCTTACCAGATCTGAGCTCTGCCTGATAAGAGAAAATAAGGGTCTCATTTCTGGTTGGAAGACAAATACGCTCCTGCTATATTTTAATCTTATGATTCTTAAAGCAAACCTTTAATTTCACCCCTTCATCCAATGTTTAGTAGTTTCCGAGTATATATCCGTGAAAGCTCTGGTCCTAAAGCTCCCATTTAGTAGCTGAAAATAAATGGTTCATCGCCAGGTCAGTGCTGACACGAGGGAGGGATCTACTTTTGTTTGATTAAGGGCTTGCAAGGCACCGTGTCTTGTTCTGCATGGAAGGATAAACAAGTTAAGAGTGTGTAAGTGTGTGTGTGGCTGCATGAGGATGTAGGTTGTGTGCAGTTTGATGCCCTGTGGGATCTTCTAAACATTTGGTAATTGTGTCTGAGCAACTGTAAATCACCAATTCTACTTCCAGTAGGTTTGCACGCTGACTTTGTTTTGTGTTGAGAACTTAGGCAATGGTTCTTGAAAGAGAAGAGCTGAAACTCAATTGTTTAGAGGATGATAATGGAACGGGTCTGCAAAAACTCAAGAACTTTGTTTGTTGACACAGCAGGAGTCAAAGGAATAATGTGGTCCGGTTAGAAGCATTTGGCCTGTTGTTGTGTACATCAAAAAAATGGTGGGCCTGAAACAAGCAAATCACTTCAGCATAAAGCAAACAAAAAAGCATAATTTGATTTTAGAAAAAAAACACAAAACACATTTAATCAAACATGACTTGCATAAAGACAACAAAGAATATCCCAGAGCACAAAAAAATCTGAAGATATAAAAGTAAAACCAAAAACATGCTAGAGGTTTGGAATAGGCAAGCAGGAAAGCCAATTTCATAACATTTCAGAATATACAGATATATTGCAAGACATAACAATAGCTTCTAAATTTCCAAACTGACAGTAATTTAATCAAAAACGCACCAGGACAATTACCAGTTTATAAATAGAAAACAGTTTTAGAATAAAGAGAACAAATAATGTCCTGAACTCCTATACATTATATAAAGCTTTATAGGCCACAAAACATTTATCCTGACAATTTATGCATTGGTTTTGTTTAAAAAAGAAATAAAAAATCTCATATAGAAATATGTAAAAACATGAGGATCACGATGCTTCCCCCCAAAATCAAGATAATAAGAAAGAATCCCATCTGAACAGTAATTCAGAATATCAGGATTTATACTGACATTGGACCAATCACTATGCAGTTTACTTGCTGCTGAGCTGCCTACAGCTGCAAAGACAGCTTTACGGGCAGCTGAGACTTTTTTACTACTTGTAACAATTCGAAGAGGGTTAACTAGTTATGCAAAAAAGCAATTAACTCACTAAACGTACAATATGCATATTTATATGTTAATTGCCCAACACCTTTTAGAGTGTTTTTGTTTTGTTTGTTGTTCAGACAATTTCTGAAATAATTTTGGACTCTAAAGTGGCAGCGCTTGGTAAGCTGGGCTAATGTGCCATGTTTTACAACCATGGGTGTGTTTTATAGAGGAGCTGAGTCATAATGTTGCCTGCCCAGAGATGTCAATCATAACACCCACCCCATGGGTCAGACATACTTGGTTTGCTGTGGTCCAATGAAGTCCTCATGGTGTCCTGGCAAAATGTTAACAGTGGGCATGATTTGCTTTCCATTTCGGATAAAAAAAAAAAAAAAAAAAAAAAAACTGAGAAAAACATTTTCATAGGAGCTTAGCTTTTGGTACAGTGAAATATGCAGCAAAAATGATTTAATTTAACATTTATATAAAACTAAGAAAAATATACTTCCCCAGAACTATCCCAGCTGAGCAGCAAGTGCAGTATATTCCTGAAAGGAGGACAGAAACATGGCTGTCTGTGTGTCTTCGACAACAGAGCCTGTTACCTCGGCTGGCCTTTGTGACAGCGGACAGACTGGATGGAGACATATGGTTTGTATGTGTATATAGAGTTGTTATTGCCATGAGTAAACCCATCAATAAAAAGGACCTGCAAAAGAGTGGCGCTCATAAATGTTGTTTAATTGAAACTGTGCAGAAGGACTGCTTGCCTTTACTATGCCTTCATGCGCACACAGGCACGGTTAAAATTACTTCTTTAAGACGGGATGAGAGGATGTTGTTCAATGCACAGCACTCTGCCAAAATTGCTTCCTCACAGGGCATTATAATTTCAGTGTTCTGGATGAGACAAATATTTTCCTGCATCTATAATCCATTTGAAAATTGCTCACTGTACTCACAGAAGTAATGGGTTATTTCCTTGATAAAAAAGATAGAATAATGTGTGGCAGACATACTTGGATCACCACAGTACCAGTTTGTTAGGTCTGCAAGCTAATACTCTCAGCATTTCTTTTGGCATCCTTTTCCCTCACAGAATAATTCAGAATATGAATGTGTAGTACATGAACTGAAATTTGAGCTAGAAATTTTGCTATTACTAATTTTGTCTCTGTTTTGCATAGATGCAGGAGTTTGGCACAACACAATAGCTCAAAATCAGCTACTCTCTGTTGTATTCTCTGCTTCATTGTGCTTCCTTTCTTCTGCCATGCTCTTTTTTCTCATATTTCCAAGTTTTGGTCATTGAAATTAATAATATGTCATGAGTTACAAGCGGGGATATAGCTAGAAGGGAAGAACTTTAAAAATGATGATATATGCTCTTTGAAAAAGAAAGATGTGCCTTCCTACCTGCCTGATAGCTCAGAAACAACGGGAGATTATTTTATCCTGCCCAGGCAAGAGAAGATAATTACATATCCCGACTTAATCACCCACCTCAAAGCTCTTTTGGTTCTCCTCTTTTTGAGTTTGCTACCACATGCCAGTTGTTAAGTGTTGCAACAGTTTGGATCTTTGCCTTTTACATACAAGCAGAATAAAGGGTGTAGGCACAGTCTATTAAATTTGAAAACCTGCTACAAGGGCGAACAGTTCAAAGTTTGCTGTTGGCCCAAACCCCGACAAGCTGTTATTTAAAAGTTCATTTGTCTGTAAGCATCCATTTGCATAAAAGCTATGCAGTGTTTTTTTCTTTTCTCAGATTTTCCATCTCTGAGTGTCATTGTTTGTGTGAGTTAAGTCAACTCCACTCACTGTCGTGGATCAATGTAATTGTGATCAATGAAACATTGCTGTTCTGCTTTAACCTCCTCGGCTAGCGGGAGTCCATCACATCCTGATACTACATTTATTTCCTTCTGGTTTCATTCATCTGTTCCACTTGGGAATACATAAATCTGCTGGTTGAACCCCTGCCCATTTATGCTGGATACTTTCCCTCCCAGGTTCTGTGGGGCAGCTGGCCTCTAGCTGAGCGCTAAGCGGGGTGGAGAAAAAGAAGAGAGGGCCCCTGAAAAGGTGCTTTGTGCTGGTGCAGAAGGGCCCGAGGCTTTCGCCTGTCAGAGGTTGTGGTTGTAGGCTGACAGCCAGGGTTTCAAACCCTCACTCACTGGCAGGGGCTACACTACAATCTGGAGTGATGGGCCATTCCTGAACTGCAGCACAGAGCCAGGCTGTTCTGGGTTGGTGAGGATGTGGTGGAGGCACACAGAGGGAAGGCTGCAAAAATAAACCTCTGCTGAAATGTCTTGGCTCCATTCATTTAAGCGCTCCCAGAGTACAGATGCAGGGTGGCCTCATGGAGAGCTGCAGACTAAAGGAGAAATTACCTCCTTCACAAGGCTTATTGCGCAGATCTCTACAACACATTCATGAATGTGTTGCGGCTTGTTGATGGCTGTATCAGTTGATGATGATGATGACGGTAATTATATTTGAACTACACTCAGATAAATCCTCAGGTTGCATTTGGGTTGTGAGTGACTTGACAAAGACTCTGATTAAAAAGGAAAAGAAAGGGGAAAAAAAGTGTTAGAGGAGTCGCCATCATCAGAGGAGATTTATTATGTTTATGGAAGTCTGTGCCCTGGCTGTCATCAGCGGCAGTGAGTGGGAACAATCAGCACTAGACGTGTTGCCTGAAACACATTTAGGTAAAGCACATAGACAGGAGGTCTCTTGACTCAGACATTCACTGGATTTGTTTACTTTCAAATCCAGACCTATGAAGAAAAGCAACCATAGTAAAGGATAAAGAAACAGAGAGGCGGATTGATCTGGAAGTCTCATATAGTTTCAAAGTAAGTCAAAGGAGGACATTTGCTGTATAAGTGCACTGCTTAACTTCAGCTACACTTCAGAAGACAGTTAATGGTACATTTAGCATAGGGCAGAAAAATGCGAACCATATTGTGTTGGGTGTTTTTATGGGGCAGCTCTCTGTTCTTCTCCCTGCTAATCCCCAGGCTCCAAATCCTGCATCTGAATAAAGTTCCATGGCCCGTTTGGATCTGGCCCAAACCAAGAAAATTATGACCCAAGATCTTATTACATGAACTTCTGTCACGCACAATCTCTAGAAAGAAGCATCTCCAGCTCTTCTGACCGCTAAAATGGGCCCTGTTTCATCCCATTTCTCCCAGAACAGCAACATTGTCTGTTGCTTGGGAATTATATGCAAAACAGAAAAAAATGCTCTGAATGGCTAGGGGAGCCAGATTTTTTCAAAACAGTTTATATATTTTAGCTGTGTGAGTTTAGCTGGTCTTTCTTTGATTCCTTCAAGAAAAAAAATATTAAATTAGGTATTTATGGGTTTTAAGACTACATTTAGTTGCTGCATTGAACTGGATAAGAAAAAAAATAAACAAACTTAGTTAGGACATGCCTCTGTTGTATGGAAAAAAATCAAAATATGACACTTGAGGTGTGATGCAGGACAAGGCACTGTTATGCTGATTTCTGTCCTGAACTTTTACCACCGCACTGTAACTTTAAAGTAGAAAATTTGAGGGTTTCTCTTCAGTTTTGTTTGAATTATCCTTTTTGTTGTCTTCCACTTCTATTGTCTATGGCGTGCCACAGGTTTATGCTTTGAAACCATTATTGTTTGTATTGTATCTGCTTCCCCTTCAGCAATTTTCTGACTTTTTGGACTTTTGTAAGGTAAAAATAAGTGGGCCGATCAAATTGTCCCAATATGTTCCCAGGAGAACACTTTGCTCCCAGACTGCAATCATTAACTTATGGTTTGCTCTATAGATTATACTCTTGACCCTGTCTTTTCACCCTAATTCTTTTCTAGAGAAAGCCATCGTTGCTATTGCTGCAAACAACAACACAATGCTTTTTTATCCTACAAATATTCCTGCTGGTCTGATGTGATATGTAACTGATGAAAAATATTCTAATGTTAAATGTTGTGTTTTTAATGGCTTTATGCAGAAAATCTTCATAATTAATAGAAATAAAAATGTAGAAAACTTCTGTTTCTATATAACCGCTCTCTGTAATGTGTGTCAATTACTGAATTAAGTTTCTGAAATACACTGACTTTTCAGCAACATTAAAGTCGATTATGACTGTATGAAACATAATGGAATATATTAGTTGCATTTTAATAAATGATTGCTTTGAGAATATATTTCTGTATGCAAACCAGATGTGTGTGTTATATAAAGTGCATTAAATGTCACCGGTTTCAACAGAAACATTTTCAAAAAGCCATCTGTGACTGCTACTTATCTAGACATATCTTTTAGATAATTCTGTAACGATGATGAACTGTAGAAGAACTATTAGCTTGAATGGAGTAAGAGATCTGTAAATCATAAATTAACTAATCTTGAAACTAGCGGGAGAAAGTAAAATGTAAAGACCCAAAATAGCATCCTGAGGGACTCCATGGGTAAAAGCAGAACACTTACCTAGATAAACAGACTACTACCCGCAAAACCAATCAAAGTAACCTATGGGCTATAAATCCAAACAACATATCCGATGTGTAAAAAGCAGCAGTCAGCAAACTTAAAAACGACTGCAATCCACGGTTAAATATAGACCTTTACATTTTTTAAAAGCAATATTTTTGTGGTGTGGTGGAGTTTTTTTGTGCTATTGTTGTGGTGTGGTGGAGTTAAATGTGATGTGATTGTAGTTGTCGATATAACTGGAACAAAGTTTTACCTCATTAGCTTCAACCATACAACACTGTTTGGCCATCATAATCACACGTTGTCTTTTATTGTGTTATTCCTGCCAGTTTCTCTCTTGTTTTTCTTGTTTCTGTAGTTTTGTTGAAAGCTCATTTTTTGTTAATCTATGTTTGTTTGGCATTTCATGAAACATGTTTCTCTGTTTAGATTCCCATTAATGTTTCACACTGTAAATACTTTCACCTCTTACTGGTCTGTTCCAAGTACTTACAAATGTTTTGTTTTCCATACAGGTTTGTGGTTTTGGAATCTAAGAGTTGCATTCTATCACCTTCATTTTTTTCTTCTTGTTAATCCTTAAAGTTCAACATTTTTGCCTAATTTCTCTTTTTGAGTTCTTGCTTCTGGCTTTAAATGCTTCTTTTACATTTTTCCAACAGACCTGCCCAATTACAGCATAAAAATATTCTTGCATAATTATCAAAAATCCTCCTTAGGTCAAGAGAACATGCAAAACTTCTTAAAATGAGTTCTTGTGGGACTGTTGTTTCTAGATTTCTATCACTTAATTGTAGTTTAATGGCTGAGCTTTAATGGCTGAAATAGCAACTGAGTTAACTTAGAGAGAAATAATGGGCAAACATACAAATTATATAGCCTGAGTTGTTAAAACTCAGGCTATATCAACCATCAAAATTTAAGTAGTTAAACTTGCACCTATTAGGAATGAAAATTGTACTGTACAGTACAGCTTTTTGATATATCTTTAAAGTAGTATCGCACAGACATCTGAGTCAGAAAGTGCACTGCACCTCTAAAGTTCAGCTCAGTGTGATCCCCTCATATAGCTATGTTGTTTACGGTGGTGTTAAGTGTGTGCCCCTCCAGGATCAGACGGATACATAATCCCCTCTTCAGTCCCACTGCGGCCCAGATCGTGTGTAAGTGGACAAGGGTGATGGCAGACAGGGAGCGGCTCTCCAGACCATGCAATCCACCAGGCGGCTTCAAACAGCTATGGAAAAACTGAACTGAAATCCACTAGCTTGTTCTTGGACAAACACACATGAGATATTAAAGCACAAGATCAAACGTTGGAGACAGAAACAGGCTAAGGGAAAAAAGGTTTTGACTTTTCGCTGAGATAGTACCGAGCAGTTTTTCTGCTCTCCCTGTGTTTTTATGTCATGTCACCTTGTAAAACAATTTTATTGGCTTTCCAAGCCTCATGGCTGTGAGTGCCAGGAGGTAGATTGTGGGAGTTTTAAATCCTTCCAGGATTAGCTCTGAAAGCGGTGGTAGAACATCCCCAGCTTCAGCTCACAAACTAGAAAACTTTTTAATCTCCCTTCCTGTCTTTGATTTCTCTCTCCAGCATAGACAGAGATGGACTAAGGAAAGGTTAGGGCTGTGGATCAGTAGGAAAAATTAGTTAGGAGTTTGTAAGTTTGCTTCCAGTGTATACAAACTAAATATCTAATGTCTCCAAACAAGAATCTGAGTCCTAAGTTACATACTGATATTGATGTGTATGTGACTCAGCGGGCTGGAAAAAGGGCAGTACATTTACCATTTTATGATCTAAAAAAGTAAGAAAAGGAATCCGACCCAAAATACAGGCTTGAGGCAAAAAAGGGGTGCCATTGACATGATCTAAGATGCTAGAAAAGCTCTCAGAAAAACATGATATAGAGACAATTTTAAAACATAAACATTAATCTAATGGGGAAATATTCAATATCTGAATTATGTTTTTGAAGTTGTATCACCAGTACTGTTTTGAGGCAGACCAAGAGGAAGGCAATACATATAACTGACTTTGAATCCACTTGCTCCCCGAGTTCCAAAACACAGGATATAAAGTGCAAAAGCAGTCATTTGTAACATGTCCAATATGATTTAGCTGTCAGAAGACATAACTCTGAGGTGCTAAATGAGAAATCCATATAAACAAGGGGAGAAAGAAGAAATGGGAAATTGGGTTTGATTGTGTGTTACTAGGTGTTGCCTATAAGCTAATTTCTTTCTGTTGTGTATGTCTGTCCAGCGAATCCCAAGTTTGGCCGCTGTGCTATTAAACAGCTTTAAAATCATGAAATTAGTGCTCAGCTGGGGGATTTCTATTTTCTACCAACACCAGTTATTTAGGTTATATATTGCCATAGGGACAGGACTCTGACAGGAATGCAATAATAAAAATGTTTGAGAGTCTATTTTGCTTTATGCAGTGGACAGAAAGTTAGTTTTCATGGTCAGCTGAACCAGGGTTTTTGTCAGTCAAATCTCTACTTCTTCCTCATGCCACGGTCTGATGAATTAGAAAATTTTTCCCTACAAAAAGACAAAATAAGTCCAAATGAAAATAATGAGAGCCACAGTATACTGATGTAAGAGGCTGAATGTATATATTCCTCACTTTTCAGAAAGCTGTTTGAAAAATATTTTTAAAAAACATTCAGCATCTTCCTTCCATTTCACAAAATTGTATAAAATTCCAATAACATAGAGGTTTGTGAGTTTAATGTGACAAAATGTGTTTGTAAGGCAACGTATATGTAAGAAAAAGACCTAACCGCAAAACACTGAGACCAGCCAGCTGCAACTCACTGGAATCAAAAACAGCCAGGACTAAACACAACACTCTTGGTGCATCATTGTCAAAAATAAAAGCTAACTCTAAAGGATAACAGGCACTACCCACTAAAAAAACACTGAGTGTGTACTCATCCCCACGCATACACATCAATCCATGCTGAGCCACAGACGAAGCCAAAGACAGCTGTCATACGAACACATTCAGAGAAAATTTAATCACCATAATGATCCTCATCAATCACAGTTGAGGTAAATAGGAATTTGTGTGGAGGTTGAATCATGTCTGATAAATAGATTCCATTTAATTTGTCCTGGAGATGAGCAATGAGGTAAAGATGTTTCTCAAATTTGATTTCCCATTAGCCTGGCGATGTGAAGAGGAGCAGTCACAGACATCCAGTGATTGATACGATGTTGTTTATCTTGAAGATGGACCCACTGAATTGCTTCATTTGTTTTTTTTTTCTCTTTGCTAATTTTGTTCTACTGCAACCCTGTAATTTCAACACGCGCCAAAAGATAAATACTCCATGTTTTCGTACTCTCGTTTCCTCTCTGTGCATTCCCCATCTCTCTGTTTATGTGTGAGTGTGTGTCCGTCTTTGGTTTCCTGTGTGGCATGATCTCCAGATTGCACTCTTGGAGAAAATTTATGGTGGAGGATGTTTGGTCTTCCTCTAGCTTCAGGGCAGGAAAACCCGTTAAATATGTGCAAGCAATAAAAAAGACCAGCGTGCTGGGCTTAGACTGTGGAAATAACAACATACACATGCACGTTATGTATGATGACACACACACAAATGCACACACACACAGTGTTGTCTGTATAACTTGGAAGCCAAAAAGTTGCGGAAGTCATATTAACTGGGATGGTGACGGAGGAAAGGAATTGGGAAAGTGAGTTTCTGTAATTCTTGGCTCTGCTTTCACACCCTGTTACATTCCTTAGGTAAGAAAATCCAAAGCATTAAAATCTCTAACCCCTGAGGTTGTCCAAAAACAGCTGTGCCCATTGTGTTTCAGGGAATTGTTAATTATCTGGCGACATAAAAACAACATTTGAACCAAGACTGGTGTTTACCTGTGGTTTCAACTCTGCATGGACATATTTTCTCTTATTTTTTTTAATGGTTTGGAAACCATTTCTGTTTTGGAGGATGTTGGTGTTTGCTGAGACCCAGGCAGTCTGAGTGGTTATTAAAAATCAAATCACTGTGGTAACTTTTCATGCGCTGCAATTATATGAGGACAGGGGGAGGATCCGTTATTTTTCAGAATTAATATTTATTGAAAGGATCAACATAGAACAGTTCAATAAAGCTTGCAATCAAGAGTTCATTTGCTTCTGATGAACTAAAAACTAAAGGAAATTAAACTAAAAATTAAATTTCTGTGACGTTATTATCAGTAATGGTTCTTTTGCTTGTATATCACAGAGAGCTTGTTGAGAAAGCAAATTAAATTAAAAGTGGTCAAAGCTAACAAACTCATCAGACGTACACAGATTGAGACAGCGTATATCTGACTAGCTTATTTGGCTCTCTACACTCCAAGAATTTTCTTTTTACTTTCTCAAGATGAAATTACATATTTTTATGGAAGCTAAGGGAACAGTTATTGATAACGTCACCGAATCTCAAAAATTCCTACATTCTGAATTTGTGACACTCAAGGTGGCATCGTGTTGAAATAACTCTGATACTTTTGTTCTAATATTTTCTTTTTAAAAATTTTTTCCACCAACTATTTTCTGTGGTTTAGGATGCTGTGCAGCTGAAAGGAATTTTGCTTTTAGGCATTTGTCATGATGCATAGCACATCGCAGCAAGGTGGTTTACAACTGGAAGTAGCTGATTAACATCACAAAAGCTCAAATAATTCCTCAACTGCAACCATAAATCCCAAATGAGTTGAAAAGGAGGCACCGTGGATCCAGAGCAGGAACAAAAGGGGGAAAGATTAGGAGGAAGTTAAAACCATTTCTTCCATCAATCATAATACGTAATGTGAAATCATTAGCCAACAGGTTGGATCCTGTGAAACTTCTGGAGATTACAGTGCGAAGAAGGATTCGTCATGAAATAAAGAATATTATGGACAACCTCATCATCACACTGCTACAACAACAGAGTGTCTTCAGTCAGATTCTCCTTCAGATCTGCTGTGTTGCATGAGATCATCCCTGCCCACAGCCATCAGTATTCACAACAGAATCTTTGAAGAAACTTGGATAATATGAGCAATAACAATATTTAATTTCTAATATCCTTAATCACAATGATGTTGCTCTTTATCCCCTTAAAGTTAGATTTTTTTTTTTTACTTCTGCTGAACATATAGTTATAATTTAACCACAATAACAAGATTAACGTGCCTGAAGTTTTTCAGGACTTAATGAGCAAGAGTGAGCAAGTATCAGACTTTACAGGGAACAGCATAAAAGCAAAACCGTACAGCAACGGTTTGGAATGTCACTAGGTATTCATTATTTTGAGAAAGTTACTCTTATGGCTAACCCAAAGGTTCTTTTTGTCTAAGTCATAAAATCTAGCTTGGTAGCTGATGTGAGAAGGAGAGCAAGGAACCTTTGTAAAAGGTCAAAATCTAAAAGTTAGTTCATGCTATATTTTCTGATTCTTTGCTTGTCTTCTTGTCTGATGGAAAGAAACTTGGAGGAATAAGAGAATGATAGACGACGTCTCTTGAATGTCAATGTGTGAAACTGTGGAAAGAGCGGTGTGTTTGTTCACAAACATTCAACTCCATGCTGCCTAAAGGTTGATGAGGCGGTGTTTACACACTGACCACATTTTTTTTCCCTCTTTCAGTAATGAGGCCAACTGGATGTACTCCAGTGAAAATAAAATGAAGGAAGAGATGGTAATCTATTCACCCATTTTCACATACTTTGAAAGGCGAGGCCTGCTTCAGTGTGCCGCTGATGGGGAAACCTATAAGCACTTTCTCAGTGATGGCGGGAACATAGATAGGCGATTCTTAGATTAGACCATTGGTCTGAGGAATGCTCACCTCATACCAAATATTTGCGTGTGAGTCATTGAGGTTGTGAATGCTCTAAATCTGGTACAGTTCTTTAATGGGGCTTCAGGAACCATTGTTAATCGTCTTTTCACCTCCACCCTTCTCTTCCCACATTGCTGCTGCCTCCACTTTGTGGCATACAGTAAAATTATGGTCCAATTAAGTCGGGGCTATGAGGAGGAGGGGGCAAGAGGTTGTTAGTGGTTAAAGTTCAGGGTCTGACTGCTGCTGTTTTTGGCGTGATGATATCTGCTTAGACTCAGACTGAGGGCAAAGATTTGGGCCTCAATCCCAACTGTTAAACAGGCAAAAGGTTCTGACCTTTTGGTCCCATAAGATCTAGAATCAGGAGTTTGAATCTCACTGGCTAATGAGACGGCCCTAAAAGAACTATGAAATATAAATGAGTTACATATTGTACTTTTATACAGAAAAAGGAACCAAGAAACATGGGTGACATGTTGTCTGAAATAACTCCTGCCATTATAAATAAAAACTGGATTATCTTAACAAAAAAGATCTTTCTAATGGAAATATTGAATGGATATGTAACTTCTCATAGTCAATAGAGAATGATGAAGGGAGCACTTTTACTTTCCCGCAAAATCTTAAGCAGACTTAGGTAAAGGTTGGTGAGATTTTCAAAAGCAAGTAGGTGAAGCGATTTCTCCTTACCCACCAAAAACCAGTTACATTTTTCATAATTGTTTAATTGGATTTAAGTCTGGGCCCTGGTTGAGCACTCAAGGACGATTACAGGCTGCTCGAAAAAAGCCATTTCTTTATTATCTTAACTGTGAATTGTGTTGGAAGATGAATCATCACCTTAGTCTGAAAGTGGTTTCAAACTTTTTTCCATTTCCAAATAATGGATACCATGATGCATCTCAGGAAGTTCAAATTTGAACTGTGATATAAAATAGTTTCAGCTCTACAGACATTTCCTTTGACTTCATTGTTCAGTTTCTGCTAATTTCCAAATCATGCTTTATCAACTGAAGTGATAAAATTGCAGAAACACCTTAAGTGTGTAGAAATTCTTTCCATTTTGAAGTCTTTGGTCAAATTTTGGAGTAAAATTTACAGCCAACATCTCCCTCTTCACATTTCAGTGTTTGTGAATTCACCTATTTTTCTGTGGAATGCAACGCCAAAGCTTAAAATGAGCCTATTCTTGGATTTTTTGTAGAACATTTATTTAAAAAAAAGCAGCTTGGGAAACAGATATCTAGGCTCAACTATCAGCATGTCAAAATTGTTTATTGGCTGTTTTCAAAGCAGTCAATACACAAGCACTATTCATTTTCCTTGAAGCTGACTGGCTGAAGTGGAGTGGAGATAGAGATGACTGTAAATATTACTTTCTGCAGTAATAATAAGGCTGTTTACACTGAAAGTAATAGTGCATATTAAGGTAAATTTGATGGTTAAACTATTAAATTATGTAATTATAAGTGATTTTATAGGAGTTCTTAAGTATTCACATCGTTTTTATATTTGTAGCCACTGTGGTCTGTGACCTCTTTTGGGGAGCAATTAAAGTTTTATTATATTTGGAATAAGCTTAAACCATATGTCCTGTAAATACTTCTCAAATGCGATGTATGCCATTTAAACTACAGGGAAGACTGACCCACCAAAAAAAAGTTAATTGAAAGTCCATTCTTGACAAAATTTGGCAAAATTTTTTCTGTTTCTCTGAAATCTCTACTTTTTGTTTAGTTGTCATTTCCCTGTCTGTAGAAGCATAAAATTAAAGAAAGCAATTTATTTTCTATTCCATAAAACATTTATGAGAAGTATATAGTTTCCACGACAGCTGTGTTTCATAAATTGGTGGCCAGAAGGACACAAGGACTTACATGAAAACCAACTTTTTTTTTTTTTTTCGCAAATGCAAATATAAGGAAAATAATGCCTGCAATTTACATCACAACCATTATTTAAATCCTATATCTACACTTGGTTATTAAAACAAAGATGAACCAGGATGTCCTGTGAGTGTACAAGCACCATTTGTTTTATAAACAACACCCACAACATGTCAGTTCCTACATCATTTCCACCCATCAGGGTATTGTTTTCCTAAAGCCCAAACACATCAGTTAATTGCTGACATGGTTCTGATGAATTACAAACTGTTTCATTGTTGGGGCTCCAGCTTGGTGTGAGCACCACATGCAGTGTGTTCCTGGAAGACGAGGGGTTGAGAAGAGCCAAGCTGTTGTCAGAAACAGACTGCAAACACACAAAGAGGTTCTGAGAACCAGCGCCGACCATATGGTGGTACTCATGAACATAGTCAGGGTTGCACCATTTTATTATAAATAAGCCTACTTAAAACTGAAATATGTTTGTGTTTATTTTCTCAAATGGAATTTGGATTTGTGCAATGGATAAACATTTACAGCCACACGAGAAGTAATTCATAAAATTTATGAAGTTGGAATTGCTGGTTGGATTTCTTAAGTGGGATGAGGTTACTTTGGACCTAGATAAACTCTTACTCTACATTATTGAGGTTCATTTTCTGAACAGCAAATAGGTTCCGGATAAACTTGTTGAGAAATTTAAAGCAGGTTAGTTTATAAATGTGTTCAATCTGTTTGATCTGAAAATGAAAAGTATATGGCACAAGGTCACAAAACCATGGCTATTTATCTAAACTGACAGACTGAGCAAAAGGACTTAGTGTGCCACAAGCCATTTGAGTTACACAGTAAACATGGGGGAAAATGATCTGGTCAGATGTGACCAACGTTGAACATTATGGTCTATTTGTGTGTAAATAACTGACATTGCTCATGAACACATTTCCACCAATATGAAACACGGGGTGGCAGTGTCATCCACTGGGGACATTAAAGCTGGCTACACTTTATAGAAATAGATTAAAGTAAATACAAAATGATTCTGGAAGAAAACATTTTAGAGGCTGTAGGAGACTTGACACTGAGGCTGGAGGTTCATCTTCCAAAAAAGCAATGACCCTAAACCAGAACCCAAACCTACAGTTGAACGGTTTGGATCAAAGCTGTGTTAGAATGCCCCAGTCAAAGTCCAGACTTCAATGAAAATCATTCACAGTTCCTCTTTATCCAATTTGACTGAGCTGTTTTGCTCAGTCTTGGATGGGTAAAGATATCAGCTGCAGAGCTAGTAAACACCCCCACCAAATTATGCAGCTGCAACTGCAGTTGAAGGTGGTTATTGACTTAGGTGACGCAACACAGATACAATCCACATGTTTCAGATTTATATTAGTTAAAATAACACAGAAAAGTAAACAACCATGCATTCTTTTCCTTTCACTTCACAATTATGCAACATTTTGGTTTGTTAGACCACAGAACATCCCAACAATTTTGATGTTAAGAACTGTGGAAAAAAGTGGCATGAAACGTCTTCAAGGCACTGTATGCTTCAGCTAATTTGTGTTCTTAATAATTCATAAAGCAGAAACTCAGAATGTTTACTTGATCAGTGCAATTTTACTTGTTCAGCTATCTTGCATATGATGTTCCTCACACAGACAAGTTGGTGCCTGGTGAACCCGAAGCCGCAGTATCTTTGGTTAGTTTTAGGTTACCAAGTGGATGATTCTCTGCTCGACTAACAGGGAGTTGATTCATTGCATGGGTAAAAGGTGATCAATGGTCCATTACATCAGATAAGCACCTGACTGGGTGGTTGGATGGATCTCCTCTCAGGAACTGAGGGCAAACAATGAGAGCCCAGAACCACCAGAAGGCCCAAGAAAATTAAAGGACAATCGGAGCTTTTCATTGTGGGCAGTGAGGTGAGTGCCCAGCTTGGTGAAGGGCACAGAGGGCAGCAGATGCAATAAAGGCTCTGTGATAAACGCGAATAACTTAGTTGATGGATGTGATGAACTTGATCCAGTCAGAGCGTGAGCGTGTGTGCACTTGTGCAGCAAAAATGCAGAGTTAGATGACAGCGAAAGATGACAATGTTTGGCGACACAGTTGATGAATGATGTGTTAATGGATTGGAGATGGGCCTCCAGATGGAGAAAGTGAGGGATAAAGCATGAAGAGGAGGAGTGAGGAGGGAAGATGAGAATATTTTTTTGCTACTTGATGCTGAAATGTCTTTCATAAACTGTGATCTCATGAGTCTGAGTAGAAACAGCTGCCCACAGCTGGCTCTCTCAGAGACAGTGTGATGTCTGCAGATAAAAAGAAACAAGAAGAGAAGAAGACACATGCTAAGCTGGATGTACTGAAACAGTAAATCTCACCTGCTTTCAGAAACATAAAAAATTTCATGGATTCCTGTCATGAATAGGAAAACAACAAAGCACATGACGCGCTTATCTGTCTCAACATTAAACCTGAAGTGATTTGGCACTGTAGATATTCTTCAAAATGAAAGTTTTATTAAAAGTTTTGTCGAAAGATCTAATCTTTATATTATTGCATCTTTACAGTGATCACCACTATGTTCAGTGGTGATCACTGTCTGTTATAGTTTTCCACTCTCATTCTAAATACAGTCAAATATTAATCAAATATTACATGGCAAAAAAAAAACTACTTAAAATTTCACTGATTTACGTTTCCTCAGTTTCTGTCAGTATGTTCTACAGTTCTTCATCACTGAAAGAATATGTTTTTGTTTTGTCTCCTAGAAAGTTTCCTCTTAATCCGATCCCTGATGTTTCTGGGTAAACCACGCTGGAAGCCTCTCATTTAGCACACAACCACTTTGCCCTTGGAGCTTTGGAGCACCAGGAAGAGCGGCTTACCACATGAAGCTGCTGGCAGATGAAATTCTTACTCATCCCACAAAATAGACACATGCATATTGTTTTTAGATTTAAAATTTTTTTCAGATGATGCTCCAAACCAGCAGCAATAATGGGTAAGACTGAATCTATTTTCTCAGATCATTGTTGACATTTCTTGATAGTTTAGCAACACGAAGTTAGGAAAACAGCCTTCAGTGCAAAGATCTGCTACTTTTTGGTTACGTTTCACAAAAATCTAACTGCTCTTTTTAAAAAGCCAGCACCATGACATTAGATCTGGTCTAAGTGATTTCAGTTGGTAACCTAAAACTTGCAATATTTGAGTTGCTAAGACCTTGCCAGTGAATGATCTTATTTTGTTAATTGAGATGTCAGGAATGGCTTTTAAATAATTCACAGTTGAATAATAATGTCATAACTTTCAATAGTAATTGCAGTGGATAACCTTTTAAATAGAAAGATTGAATGTGGGTCATTATTAATAGGTTATATATGGGAAACTTTTAAAGTAAGAAGCTGCTTCCAGCCTGATTTCATCAACAACGGTGATTTATTTTGTGTTTATTTCTCTCTCTAAAGTCTAAAGAATGAGGCAGAAAGATCAAGGAGCTTGAATATTTTTGCAAAGGCTACTACTGATTATCCAGGATGGCAGTGCCTTCCCTTCTGGCCCAGTGAGTGAGTTAGGACACAACCAAGAACTCATCAAAAAAGTTCAGTAGAACCACAACAGAACAGCCTAATTGTCCATTGGCCCATTTGCTTTTGTTGATTTGTATTTTCTTTGCACCACATGTTTTGTTATATTTGTCTAATTATGTCTAAATTTCCACAAGACTGTTTTTTCCCTTCCTATTCAGCTGGACAGAGAAAACTTCAGCTTAGCTAAGCAACTTACTTTAAATAATTTTGTTCCAGGGTGATCCAAAGTGAGAAACAAACAAGACATTTCATGTCTAAAGTCAGGTCCAGGTGAGATTTTGTCATGTTAAATTGTGGTGAACTTGGAACCATGCCCGGACATGAGAGTAGGAGCCCTGTATTGAAAGTTTCTAAAAGACATCTCACAAGCTCTGAAAAATCAAGGAGGCAAGGCAGAAAGGCAAGCAAGAAATGGAAGGATCTGATGAGGAGGTTAGGTAAATGACTGGATCATAATTGCTCGGGAGGCGATCGTTGCCATGAGAAGTAGATAAGTAACTCCATGACTAGGTAAAGCATTGATCCTATATTGATTTTTCAACAGACTTATCATTCTTTATATATAAGATGCTTATATACAAACTCTGTGGTTTGAGTTCTATTAATTCAAAATATAAATGAAAACATGACTCATCAATAGTCTTAATCTATATATGAACACACATTTCTGAGAAATGCTTTACGAACCCAGAGGACAAACTATCTGCAGAACAGGAGCCATAACATGTTTGTAGCCAGGATACGTCCTTACCTACACCCTGCTGACACCGACTGGTGTTTAACACTCGCATTGCCAAGTTCTTGTTATGAAAGACAAGTCCCTCTCTTTGTGAGTCAAAGGCACCAGGCTGATGATAATAACAGAGTACAAGAGGTAAGGTGGAGAAAGAAAAGTAGAGAGTGAGAGGGACAGAAAAACATTTTTACAAGCCTGCGCTGTGATTCACTCTGACCCTGGGGTCCAGTCAGCAGTGGTTCAGCTGCTTTATTGAGTGCTTGGCAGCTCGCTGTGTGAGCAGAGTTGAGATTTAAACAGTTATGATCCTGCAGCCAGAGCTTCTGCTCCTGTCAGCATGCGGTGCAGGAGGTGCAGGTGGATTTCATGTCTAGTGCCTACTGTGTTGGTAGGAGACTGAATCTCATGAACCAGCATGGTGAACCTTAGAAAAAAAAGGCAGAAATCCTCCCCGATGGGTAAAGGGTTAACCCTGTTTCTGTTGGGTCAAAAAAAGCATCTGTGGTCATGATAAGTTTGAATTCATCTGGATAAATTTGGGAACAAAACAGAAATTAACTCATTAATGCAGACATCAAGTTGTGGGTGTTTGCTAAATGTTGCAAAACCAGTTTGCACAAGTTTGACATATTGGAAGTAGACCGAAAGGTAGATCTGTTACACAAGAGTGACAACTTCACCAAACTCTTAATTAATGTATTTTGATTTTATTGTGGTGTTAGTGTATAACGTGCTTGTATCATTCATAGTGTATTTAAATGTGGTAGCATTTTGTTTAGTGTACAATGTCCAAGACAAATTTCTTCTATGGGCACAATCAAGTACCCATCTATCCATCTTAAAAATAGTTATAGTAACATTAGAAATCTTCAAGTTAAATTTGTTCAGTAAAAATTAATGGGCGTTTTATTCAATATTTTTGGTAAAAATAATTATTTGTTAAATTTTTTAAAAGTTTTTGTTAAGAGGAGGCTTCTAAAGCCCATGGTGGATGTTGCTCCTGAGCTATGAGGTGATTTAAATGTTTTTTCTTTATTAATTTTTTTAAATCCTCTTCATGTTTGAATTTTTGCATTGTTTAAGCCTAACAATTGCATTCTGGAACCATTACCAGATATAACTTCTATTATGAAAATAATGAGTAAAAATTGTCAAGTAGACACGAGAATAAAGTAAGGTTGTGCAAGGCAGCCTAGTTTGTGCTTTTTTACTCCATAGCTTTCACTGACGAAGTTTGGCCTTTTCTCCAACTTTCAGTTTTCCAAGTTTAAGTTCCAAGCAGATTTATAACAGATTTACGGTACTGGCTTCCAACATTGTTAAAGAAGACCAACTTTAGTTATAAAATTTAGATCTAGAGTTATAGCTTTCTCCTTTGTTTCTCAACAGTGGAAACACTATAAAACAATTAGAAACAAAATAAAAATTAAAGCAGACAAATAGTGTTCCATTATGTGGTTTTTCCTTTTTTTTTTTTTAATCAATTGATGTATTTGTTGCATTGTTATTTAGGCTGCTGTTGTAAAAAAAAAAAAAAAAAAAAAAAGAGTCCTTCTCTTGTTGTATGTTGGGAATAAGTTTTAGTGAACTCCTTGGCCAACTATTGCTATCCTCTATTACACACCACACCGAGGTGTTTCAACTTGTTGAAGACAAAGAGAGAAGATTGCTCCACACCTCCACTGCAGGGTGGGATTATGTACCTTTCCATGCTGGGAAATTGCTAAAAAAAGAATAACTCCAGTGAAGCCTCTCCAAGTGGCTTATTATTCATTAACTATAATTCTGTCTTGCAGTGCCAACAAACAGAAACATAATGAAGAGCACCTTGAGGCTCACCAGCGCACAGTCATAATGAAAACACCCAGCGTTGGCATGAAGTCATCGTGCAAGACTGCACATGCAGCCTCACCAGCAATCAGCAAACACAGAGCAGCTTCCCTCGTCTTTTCTCTTCAACAAAATGCCTGAGGGGGAAATAGGAGGAAGAAAGGTCAGGGAAGGGAAAAATCAATGAATCGTTAATAAAGATGTTTACTCCTTGCATGTTATGGATGAGCACAGGTTCCCCATAAACAACCTGATCTAAAGTAAAACATAATTCGATTTACTTTACAATAAATTAAATTGCAACCAATGTAAGCACATTGTGCTTAATGATTAATCTTAAACTCCTCGTAAACATAGAGTCCTGTATTTGCCGACTTAAGTGCATTGCAAAAAGATTAGGCCTGTAAAGTTTTCAGAAGATGATTTGGCATTTCACCAATTTTTACCCCAATTTTATGTCCGCATTGTCATTTAGACACATACTTTATCCCTTTGAAACCACCTCATGTCGGGGTACTTTACTAATACATTTACATTTAGGGAGAGCTGAGTGTTTAAGGTTTAAGGTAAATAACCAAATAACGTTGCACTGTGCTCAGGTGAAATTCTTAGAAAAACAAGAACGTCTTGTAATTTTCCAAATATTTTACATCACACTATTATTTCTATTGATAAAGTTCTAACTCACATTTTGGTTGGTCTTCTATTGAAGGATGATCTCTAATCAAACCCAAAATGATTATGAACAACCTCCTGTTGTACCTTTGGAATTTGTTCCACATTCTCCTGATGAAACAAACATGTCACATACTATTTGGATTTTACTTGACAAATCACCACAAAAAATGTGAAAAGCACAGACTGCATTTGTTCAACCATGTTGACTCAACAACTTGTAGAACCACTTTTG
This sequence comes from Girardinus metallicus, assembly GCA_903067095.1. NCBI lineage: Eukaryota > Metazoa > Chordata > Actinopteri > Cyprinodontiformes > Poeciliidae > Girardinus > Girardinus metallicus. The sequence goes on along the minus strand of CAEGAE010035094.1, from coordinate 21,843 downwards.
AGGTATGTTTCCACCAGCTACATTCTAGCTGACAGACTCCTATTTTTCTTTTTAAAAAAGCTCAGCCACATTGCATGGAGGTAAGTTTTCAAGTCTTGCTACAGATTTTCATTTGGATCCAAGTTTAAATTGTGACTGTATAAATCATGGCTATTCTGTGTGTAATCAGGTTAAAAGGAACTGAATACATATGCATGCCACACTTTTAAGATTTATATTTTTTAAACTTCGAAAACAATGGACACTTTTCAATCCGCTTCAGTTTACTTTGTGTTGGTCTGACACACAAAAATCTCAATAAACTATGCGCTAAAGTTTGTGGTTGTAGCAGGAGAAAATGTCTACTAGACAGATGCCGAAGAATACAACTCAATGTGCTTTACAAAGCATCGGCAATAATTAACAGGAAGTTATCCATTATGAGAAGAAATACTAAACACAAGCTTCCAATTTAATTTGAAATGGTTTGGCAAAGCTTCAGAGGAAATTCTGACAATATGCCTACCTTAATAGGGAAGGAGAGTGCCTCGTTTCAGAGTGTGTTGATGTACTAACAGGTGCACCCCTAATAGCCAGGTGATGACAGTTATTCTTGACTATAGAACGCGGAGAGAAAACAGTACAAAGCATCAGGATACACACACACACACATTTCAGTACAGTGTAAAGACACATGGATGTCTCCAAACAAAGAGTGACAAACCACTCTGCTGAAAGAAAACACAATTCACACCAATCTTGCACTTTGAGATTGTGATAGACTCCAAAAGCGGGCTCGGCACAACCCAAACATGTGAAGTGTGATGTGAGGAAATGAAAAAGAGAGACATTTTGATTTTATGGTAGCATTTATTTGAAGAAATCAGGCCCAAATTTGAAGCTGAGAAGCAGTGTTGTTGTTCTACAGGGTGCTTAGCTCTGCATAAGTCATCAAAGGTTCAAAGCAAATCTTGGTTTGACATTAATTACAAGGTCACAAAACACTCATTGTTACAAATTTTTATATATTTTTATAAGAAACAAACACTAACCACAACAATAAGTGGGCTTTTTCTCACACTAATTTCAAAATGAGCATTGCCCAACAGGACTGAGTTATGCATGGAGATGGCATAAATCTAAGTCCACTGCACTAAGAAATAAAATCTTGTTTTCCTTGATCTTCTGAGTGAAGATGACTTAGTGTGTTCTTTAGACTCAAAGAAAGGGAGATAGACGACTAGCTGTCATGTCATGCATAGGGTTTCAGTTGTCTACTGATGAAAAATCTTGTCTCTTCTGTGCCACAAAAGGAGATAAAGTTACCCTGTAACTAATGCAATGCCCCTTAATTTCCTGCTCCTTTTCATTCATCCTTCACCCTCCCCCCATTTCCTCCATCAATTACCTTTATATTTGTTGCACCTCTATGTCCGTCTTCCAAACAGGATTTGACTCGTACCCAAACTTTTATGTCCTTGGCCAACACATTAACTTTAGTAAAGAGAAACAGTAAAGCTCCAAAGAGTTATACACACAAGTTTGCCAGAGTTCAAAGGTGAATGGGATCTTCTCATTGTGAGATGGAGCAACAGGGCCAGTCAGCATGAAGAAACAAGATCCAGACAGAACCAAGTATTTGTCCAAATCCGTTCTTGCTCAGATCCATCACATCATGACATTGGAAACATCCAACAGAAATCATAAATCTCACTGATGTTCTGCTGTTTCTCACTCCCCAGTGCCTTGGGGTCACTGCCATCAAGAAAATAAATTTGTCTATATATGTTTCAACCTTATTTTAAAACCTTGCCCTTAGCTTCCCTTAACAGTGAAATAAGACAACACTGTTAAAAATCAATAGCAGCTCAATAGTCACAGAAGGTTCTTAAAGTGGTTTTGTTTTGAATTGAATTTACTTTATTTACTGCCAGTTCACAACAAAAGTAATCTCCAAAATGTTTCAAGAAAAACACATCCAATTCAGTTCCAACTATACAAAACCAGACAAAAAATCCAATTCATACTAATACAATACAATTACATTTGATCCAGTGAAACGTTGTTTAGTCTAATACAAATGGTAATGCAAGACCTTTATTTACTGATGACAGTCTAATTCCAATACTGTCAATACATCAGAAATAACTACATAAAAAGGTCAACCAATTTCATTTAGTAATTGACTTGGCATCAACTCTTGCTGACCACGTGGCAACAGTTAGGGAAAAAAAACTATCGTAAGATGGGGGAGGAGGTCTGACTGTACACTAACCACCTCCGTCCCTCTCCCGCTCTGACGGGAGTTTCCTCTGCTAAGAGTTTCCTGTATTCTCAAAGCCAAAACTTGACAGATATGCTATTTTATTTATATAATTATGAGTAATTTCCACTATCAGTAACGTTAGTAGAAATTGATAATACTCCGAACGGCACACTTCAACAACACCTGTACATCCTCAAAAATAAACATGTCCAAAATGACATTTCATTTTCTGCTATTTTGATCAATCTTGAAATACAAGAGCAGAATACTCTATTCTACAGATTTATTGTATTTTCCAGTCCACACATTCAACACTCAATCTGCATTTACAAGAAATAAAAATGAAAAATCTGGGTGAAACAATTTTTTTTTTATTTTCTTTGTGTTACAAACATAATAGCTACAAACTACTTACAGTTAAAGTATTTTTGACTGCAAAAATAGAAAATTTAGCTTGTCATCTTCATAAAGACACCAAGCTTTTGCATATACTCCAAATTGTTCAAGAACAGCAGCTAATTTAATATGGGCCGTTCAGCCGTTTTTGGTGATTTTGGTACAGCCAGTTAAGGGGTTAACTAAAAGCAGCAACCAGACATGGAAAACAATCTTAATTCTGACACTTTCCAAATGTGACAGTCAAGGAGGAGAAATACTACTGAGAGTAATAGACACTTACTCATCCTTGTTCAATAAAATATTAATTAGGAGTAAACACAAACTGACATGGCTGATTAATGATACCCCAACTTTTGTGAGGTAGGTGGTTTCAACTGAAAACACACACAAAAAAAAAATGTTACGGAAAGAATTTTGATTCAATTATTACCAAAATTAGCTGTAGGCTCTCATGGACACTTCTGGAAGTACATATAAAACATGACTATTAAAAACTCCAATTTGGAGTAATTTTTGATACACACCTGGTGTATCAAAAATCCTGTAAGCATATTAGCTTATTTTTACTGCAGGCTACACAGTTGTCTGATCAAATCCTAAGCAGATGATGCTGCCAAAAGAAGCTACATTAATTAAATGTTTTTTTCTTATTATATCAACTCAGACAACAGATAATTAATTTCTGTTGGATGCTGTAAGTGAGACTTCAAAACAAATCTGCTCATCTTTAAACCGGTTCACATAATGCAATATCTGTCTGAAAGGTAGTTTTACCAGCTGAATATATTTTAAAATAAATTGAGAATAGTGTGCACAATAACAAAAATATCTTTTAATTCAGTTATTATTTTGAAATCTATATTCGTATTATTTACACTTACATGAGATGGTAACCAGTTTTAGTTGTTGCCATGATAGTATTTTCAATTATTATTATTTCCAACTTACATTAAAAATTACCATATAAACCTATTTTATTAGTTTTCATCAAAAGCAGCTTATTGCTGCCGCCATAAGCAGAAGGCATTGAAAAGAAATTTTGGAAAAAGCAGGCAGAAGTGAATTTTCTTCTCAATTGTAAAGCTATTATGTTGAAAACATATCTTTCAGTATTCAAATATTTTCAATTTCCGATGCTACATTTTTAAAATAAATAATATTTGGTGCTTTTTTTTAAGAACACCAAAGATGTGTTAAACAATTTTCTTATTTCGAACTGAACAATGAAAGCTTTGGAAGATGTTTTTGTCACAAATGTGATTCAAACATATGAGTTATTGTCATGTGGGTAAAGTTACCCTACTGCAATATTTTCCAATTCTAACAAAAATAGTTTGTGATGCTAAAATTATTTTTTCTGCCACCACTTCTTTAACTAAAGTAATAAAAGATGTAGTCTGAAGTAAAAGGCACGTTACAGTTATAATTCTTTTACTGTTTAACCCTCCCGTGGTCTTAGCGTGACGCTCAGAAGGTGTGCGGAAAATGTAACAGTTGGACAACGGGGAAGCAGGGGTGTTGTTCCATCAGACCGTCAATTTCCAAAACCACAGAAAGAAAGACTTGTAAAAGCAAACGCTGGGTCAGTTCTCCCCACTGGACTGCGCAAAGAGAAAAACATGTGGGGTCTAAAAGACCCCATCTTTTAAGATTGTGACACTAACAAACAAATATTCTAGCGGCATAACACCATTGTTATTTATTATGTGTAATACAAGAGGGTCTTGTTCATCTTTAATTGCCTACCTTAACATATTATTAATGGTGGTGGTACAAACAAATCATTGCAGCAGTAACGTTACACCAACGTTACACTAACCCTCAAGGAAAAATAACCAAACAACGGCATGTTGCTCTGCCAAACGTCACCTATGATGCATCAGTTTATTTTCTCCTATATTTTGTCTGTCATCACTAGCATCTTGTTATGTTGCAAGCAGTAATGAACCCTAAAATTTTCAGGTTGCATTTGTATGCAACCATTTTTTTTATATTTTAACAATGTTGACTGACCAACTTAGAGCAGACCTGTCCCTAATGCTAAGAAAGACAGGTTGAAGTAATCGGCTTGATTTAAATTTCCTTTTCCACAACTCAACAATTATTTTAAAAAATCCTCTAGGATGCCTACAATCTAAATCATCAAAATATTATACATTAGACATTAGTCAAAAGTTATTGTGAATGAGGCCTAACAAAAAAAAAAAAAAAATCTGAGTTACGCAATAAATTGCTGGTTTAAGCAAAACACCAAGCAGGACGAGTAACTTCTTAAGTGGATTCTCAGGTATTTTCATCAAACGAGGTGGACTTGATGAAAAGAACTAGTATAGTAGTCTATATGTTTGAGCCACAGAAGTATTCTGTTGACCCTCAAGCCACGAGAGATGCAACTATGGTTGAGCATGCTGAAACAACTGGTGACAAGAACAACAATCATCTTTAAAACTTAAAATGGTTTAAATCTACTTCTATTCCAGCTTTATGTATTTATTTAATCAGATTTACGTGAATGTTCACCACTTTGGAATGATACATTCTGCTTTCTTTACATCATGGTACATCAGTAATCTGGAGGAGATACACTATTACACCTTTTTCTTATTGATTGTGCTTCATGTTCTTGATAGATGTGGCAGATGAAGCTATGTTTTGCAGGTTCTGGTAGGTTGTGCTACGGTTGGCACTGGCAGTTCCGCTTCCATTCAATTCTCATTGCTGAATTATTCAATCTTTGTCTGGCCAGTTTGTTTAGGCTGGTTTTATACAGTTTTCAGAATATTCAGGTTTGTCTAATTATCTTGTTACCAGCCTGTCAGATTTCTAGGGCTACTGTTATAGTAGCTCAGAGTGTGATTTGACTTGTCAGAACAGTCAAAATAATACAACGGTTTATGCCTGAAGCAGTCTGGCGAGTGTCTATTTTTCCCTGCAGCATCAATATGGAGATGAAATGAAACAGAAGCTCAAGAGCCAAAAGCATGTGTACTGGGTTCTGAAAAACTAAAACATCTCTTAGTATCTTCTCCACTTATGAAAACCTACCAGTCTGAACCATTATTTTATCAGCTGTCTGTGACATTATAGACTAAAGGCTAGTTATGTAGATGTTAAACCTTTTAAAACAGATCTGGTGAAAAAAACAATCATAATCTAGGCCCACCATGTCACCTAATTGGGTCCATTTTTGTCTTGCTTGTATTAATGCTAAAAATAACTTGGATAACATTTATTGTCCAGGATTCACGCCACTGACTGAATCCTGAATATGTTAAAAGCAACCACTTTTAACATATTCTTAAACTAACGACATAAACCAACAATGATTTATGGGATGAAGTTGGAAACAATAGTCAAGGTGAAAAACTCTGAAGCTCTAAAAGGCTGAAGTCTAAAATAGTGAATGCCCTGTTTCAAACAAGTGCGTCAACTGTCTCTCATAACTCCAGCAAGCATGCAACAACGAGCTTTGGAAACGGTTCCATATCTTTGTTTTTAAGCAGGGTGTTTGTGCAATTCTTTTTAATCATTCTAAATGAGGCGTCTGTAAAGTTAGGACACATTTTAAAAACAACGAGAGCCCTAAACTCCAACAACTCTGTTGGTGTCAATAAATTATCTGAGCACAGACAATAACGGGCGGAGACCGTCACAAAACCTAGTTGTTGAAATGCTGCATTTATCAGATTAGACCTTAATACATAAACTTGTCTAAATGCAGGATTCACATAAGCTTTATAATGTTGAAGATTACTCACTCAACAAGAGGAAAATAAACACAGCTAACTGAGAGACCCGCACATACACCACCAAAGAGATAGGGATGGCAGATAGAGCAAAATCAGCATAAAATCCAATTGTAAAGTCAACAAAACCATGTTATTAACTCAAAGAACAAGCTTCTACGGGCCAACACTGTGAATTATCTTGGTTTGGTTGATTATAGCTGTAGACATGTGTTGAAAGAACCTTGGAACAGTATGGATTGCTCTGAAAAGGGTGAAATGAGCTTAAATGAGATGATAAATTTCATGGAAACATATGCTGAGCTCAGCAACTATTGGACAGGCCCGGTTTGAAGTGATCTTTCTTCTCTGGTGCTTAAACAATGTACTAAAGTGAAGAAAAAGAAGACTGTTATTTGTGTTGCAGTCACCTAAAGTGTAAAAGCAAGAAAGCATTTGTAGATCTTTGTTTATCAAAAGTTGGTCATGTGAATGACATTTTAGGAAACATCAATGTGAATGTTATTTTGTTGATGCATCCTTACAAGAATGTGATTAGATGGAACTGATATATCTAAATTTATATCTTTTACTCTCAATCAGAGTAAAAGTAAAATTTGACTGGTTCTCACAAATTTACCCATGTTTCGGTTTAATATATTTGGGAATTTGTGGAGGCCTCCTCTTGTGGTGTTCACACAAGAAGAGGCAGACCAGCCATAAAAATCCCACTAAATGTTGTTTACAAGCTCCATGTAAATTATCAGACTATCCCTGCTATGTGCTGCTGCTTTTCTTCGACCAAAAGCTCTCACCAAGCATCTCAGGCCTTTTTCTCATAGAAATCAGTATGGACTGCAAGTGGAGGGAGCTTCTAGGTGGGGAGAAATGTGCACACCTCCAAATTCCACATACTTCAGCCAGTCTCCTACCATCGTTTCCTCTCTTCATATTCTTTTTTATAAGATTTAGATCCAGAGAACTGAATAAGATTAATTTTATTTAAACTTTGAGGATTTTATTTTACTTCTCTTGCCATCCTCCTCGCTCAGTATTGCTACAAGATAAACGTGAGTTCTCATCCAGTCTAAAGCCACAAAAGGCAAATTTATTTAAAAGCATGTCTTATATTTAAATGCCACTCTGCCTTACTTCATACATCACGGATCAATTTTGCATTTATGCTCTCCGATGTTTAATAGTGATGGGTAAACAATGAAGAGCGTCACAGAGAAAACAGAGCGTCAGTGATCTAATAGCCGGAAAAATACAACAATTTTACACAATTATTTTTATTTTGTAATCTAAAAAAAAAAAATTGCAAGTTTTTTTTTGCCCTGTGGTGACAGTTACCAGATTTTTTTTATTTGCTCCAAGTTGCTGTTTCTATCCTTAAGCTTAAGTAAAAAGTGTACTTCAAATTCCTTTCCTCCCATTTCAGAGAGAGCTCTCCAAAAGTCAGTGCACTAACAAATCCATCATCATGTTTTTGCATCCATATTTCATAAGTATGATAGATTTCTCGCTGGCGAGCTTGAAGTGATAAGATCAGAATGAAATATGTCTGGAGACTATAAGGCAGCAGCTGCAAACAGTTAGCAGGTGAAAAAGTCTGCTTGTACCTTCTCTGATCCAGAAGTCAAGAAAATTTGATCTACAATTCATTATGTCTCATTTAAACAAAAGTAACAACATGATTTTTGAATACAAAGATAAAATTGGAAGTTTCACTGAGATCATTCTAAGGGTTTGCAGTTTGTCCATGTTTCCATTCATTATGCTCAGCTAAGCTATCACTCTTCCAGTTGCAGTATATTTTTCTGTTTGTTTTAAAGTGATATTAATCTTCCCACACTCTAGTCAGACAACAAGCAAATTAGCCTTTTTTTTCCCAGAAATAAATGTGAAACTGTTCATTTGCTTTTTCTTGTAAACAAGAACAAAAATAAGACAAAAGCAGAGAGCAAATTATTGTCATAAAAATACATTTGGTCAGTGACTTCACAAGCTGAAGCCCACCACATTTTTTAGTCCCTTTCATTTCCATCCCTTCTTTATTTCTGGGACAAAGAGAACAATAAATCTGAGTTGACAGACTCTGCCATTTCAGCACTCACATATCTGTGGGTAATTATCTGTCTGTACATGCAAAGGAGCCTTAAGTAACAGAGCAGATACAAGCCGTGCTGGGCAGACCAGACATAAAAGCCCACTAAAAGTTGTTTAAAATATTTTGAGAAAATAAACTCATTGTACAGTGCCTTGCAAACATATTGGTACTCCATTATTTGATGTGGCGTCCATCACACAGTGTTTTGCATAAGGCCTTTTATTTGGACAGATTCTGAGCTGTGGTTTTCTGCAAAATACTTCAGAGCCCCCCTCTAAAAATGCTTAGAAATGCCTATTTTAAAAGTTCACATATCAAATATACCATGACATGTATTGATATACACTGTGGAAACCATTTTGGCACCGTCACAGAAATTATAACTTATGGTGGATTTGTTTGGCGCCAATCAGCGCTAAAGAAAATAAGCAATGCTGCTCAATTGGCTGCTTTGCAAGAGCCAGCCAATAGCGTGTCAAGTACCATTTAACTTGATTATTCAGCTTAAAAAGCTCCATTTTCTTTCAAATATCTTAAAAACGTGCAACAAAAATGTGAATACGTGGATATTTCACAAATAACTTAATTATTGTGAGTAGATTAATCGGCAATTACTGAACCGCCAATAGGCAGGGATCCACTGTATTTCAAAACAATTGAGGGTAAAATAATAATGCTGACTGCCAGAGTCAAGAATAATTAGGCCAAAACATTGTCTGTATCAACGTGCTGAAAAGGACTGCATCACTGTGACAGGGTCACAAAGGCCAAATATGAAGCTAATTTGTATGTAGCTGGGACGGGGTGTGCATGTGTGTGTATGAGTGGTGTCCTAGTTAGGTGTTTGGAGCTACTTCCAAAACCAGAGTGATAATTTGATAAAGAGTGTGTGTGGGAGGTGTGATGGGTGTTAGATTCCCAGTTGTCTGGGAAAAAGCGTCACGTTTCAGGAACCTGAGTGTCGAACTCTGTACGTGAACAGTTAGCAGGGAGGGAAACCCCACCATTGGCTGAAGGAGTGCAAATCAGCCGTGCAGCAGCAGCTTCGGTGACAAGATTCGGTTCTCCCAAGACGTACTTCCAGACACTAGCACATTGTTGTGTAATAACAGATATTATGTTTGCACTCCTACTAAACAGGGAATTTCCAGCTTTTAGAGTAGCTGTCAAACCAGTTTACAACAACTGCAATGTCGTCTCCAAGTTTATCTCAGCAGTTTTTTTGCAGTAAGACGCCTTGTATCTCTGCATCAGACACAGAAAGGTTAAATTAGTTGGCTAAAACTTCTGGTGAGCGCCTGGAAATGCAGGTAAAGCAATCCACCTGAGAAATGCCCAGGGAATTGAGAGCTATTGTGCTGAGAAAGAAAGACAGGCCCCTCCAGCATGTGTCTGCTGAATGGGAGCCACTTGTTCCATTTTACACAGCATACAATAACACCACAACATGACCAAGCAGTTGAATAAGCGGGCCATTCTTCTCCTCCGGTGCTGTGACCCTCGATGGTAATACCTGCAATTCTCAATTCCCAAGCCACCTGAACCAAACTGCTGGGCGAGCAAATTCACACCGCGTGTCACTGTTTGAACCATGCAGTGTTAAATGTTAAAATATTTTCTTTACTTTTGCTTTTCTTTACAACACCTCTTTAACTGCTTTTATTTCCGTGGATGATAAAAGGATATTTATCTTCAAAATAAGACATACGACAAGAAAGAGAAGTGGGAAAAGAAGAGCATCGTCTCATGTTTTTCTCTTTGGCAGCATGTGGTTCTTTACATGTTTTTATTTCTGGGAAATTTTAAAGAAAACACAGGAGGTTGTGCATATTCTCTGCCGGTGAGTTTCATGTGTTTCTCGTTCTCTTTGCAGTCATGCCGCACAGCGTCTTTCGTTTCTTTCAAGACTTTTTCAGATTTCATGTGCAATGCTCACTGATTTACAACCAACTTAGAAATGACAGAGATTATGTATGAGGGGCTTTAGGGAGAGTAAAAGGGTGTGGTTGCATGGAGGCGGTTATGAAGTGTTGGAGTGTATAAGGGTATGACCAGATAGACACTATATATTGTATATTTAGAGATAGAAATTTTTACAATTTCTTTTTACATAATACTCAAATACTTTTTGACTAATACATTCAAGCACATGAAAGTGCTTTGCTCTAAAGCATTCCATTGTACCTTTGTATTTTAGCATTATTTGCAATTTAGCTCCTTCAATGTCTCCTTAAACTCTGACCAGCTTCAAGATCCCTGCTGACAATAGGCATTTTCACAGTATAATGCTGCCACTAGCATGTTTAACCATGAACATGGTGTGTTCATCTGTTAGTGTGCCATTTTCAGATGGATGATTAACAACATTCACATTACAACTATGGTCTGCTTTGTTAGTCTGTCACATAAAACCCCAGATTTACAACCTGAAGATTGTTGTGGTGAAACTTTGAGTGGTATTGATAGATTTGCAACACCTCACAAATCAATCAAACAGCTGCAGCTGCGACAGAATGCTGCTGATTCCATTCTGCTAAAACCAGGAAAATAGAGCACATAACACCAGTTTTAAAGTCCCTACACTGGCTTCCTTGTATCTCAAAGAATAGACTTTAAAATACTGTTATAAATTACTGAACGACTTAGCACCACAGTACATTAAAGATCAGCTGTTGTTGTATCAACCTTCCAGACCCCCCAGGTCTTCTGGTTCTGGTCTGCTCTGCATGCCCAGAATCAGAACCAAATGAGGAGAAGCAGCATTCAGGTACTATGCACCATAAAACTGGAACAAACTGCCAGAAAACTGTAAAACTGCTGAAACACTGACTTCCTTTAAATCTCAGCTAAAAACTCACCTGTTTAGTGTTGTTTATGAAACATAATCAATTATGGATTTAATGATGGCACTTCACTTAATGTAATGTTTTGATTGTTGATTCTATGTTGCATGACTTAGTGTTTTTGTGTTTGTTATGATGTAAAGCACTTTGAAATGCCTTGTTGTGCTATACAAATAAAATTTGATTGATTGACTGATTGAACACACTGGGGTCTGTGCCATTAAAAGATCTTCTCTGTCCTCAGTCTAGCATTCTAACTAATGGTCAGACTGGGAACACCTTTGTTTCAGTCTTTTTCTCTCAGAACTGCCTGTCAGTCATAGTAAAACGTAACAGAAAGATGGAGGGAGGCGGAGGGTGGACTGTTAATAGCTGCTGTCAATCTCCTCACTGACCTGCTGTACACATTCCTCCCCATCTTTGCTTATTAGTCATATATTAGCTTTTCCATTTGTCTCTGTTCACCTCTGACAGGCTGTGTGTTGTCATACGGGTGTTGGGGACGGCCACATGAAACCATTTGAGAAGTAAGTACAAAGGTAGCTCTGTTTTTCCAGACGTAAGGCAGCCGTGCAAATTGAAGCGTTGCTATAGACTCTGACAGCAGAAATGAGCTCAGTGTGGTGTGTGTGTAGGTGTTTGTGTACATGTGTGAAACAGTCCCTCATGCCACTACCCGCAAGCAATCCAACCCCCCTCACACTTCCCAGCGAAAACTCAGGCCAGCCAACACCTGAAGCTTATTAAACATAAATCTTCACTGCTCCATAGATGTAACTCGAAACCTTTATTGACTTTTAGAGGGAGCTACATAAATCTTTTTGTGCTTCTTTCATTCCTCCCTCGTCAACATGTCTTACACATCCCAGAAAATTATGTCTCTGAATTAAAATCTATTGTCCTCTGCAGTTAAAAAACATACTTTAATATTCACGCACATGCTTAACAAATATAGCACACTGTGTGAAACTTACAATGTTATGCATGAAATGAAACTGAAAATCTGTTCATTGAAAATGGATGGAACAGATGTCACGGGTGGCTGCATGTAGAAAACGGATAGATGGATCATTTTGAAGGAATGTGGAAAGTATTCTTTTTGTGTTGTAAAAGGCCCTTTGTTGGTGAAAGAGAAGAACAATAGAACAATATGATTCTCAGATCAAAAGGGTTTTGGATGCTATTTACAAAAACATGTGAAAAAAATACACCTTTTTTTAAATAATCAGCTGAAAAGCAATAGATATGGATATTTTAATTCTAAGACATAGAATTAAAATATCCATATATATTTGATCAGTTCTTGACTATTTTGATAGATATGCAATAAAACTACAAATAGTGAATGAAAATAGTTAAATGAATACTGTGTACAATAAATATAAGGTAGAATGTCTGTATTCATAGTTTATTCAACTACCAACAATAAATACAAGGTAAAAGGTAAAAGACCTTTTACCTTATATATATATATAAATGATTATGCATAATACATCTACATTAAAATAAATTCCACACATTAAATCAGTTGACTGATGCATAGTTAAAATGAAATGAAAGAATTAAATCTGAATGAAAAGTGACAAAAAAAAAACAACTGGTTCCATTTACTATGTTAGTTTAAATTTAATAAATATTAAACATACAAGTAAAAATACGTAAAATCCAAGAAAAAAAAAAAATTCAAATTCAGTAAATGTGAGTAAAAAAAAAAACTGAATGTTTTTAAATGTTGTACTCTTACAACATTCAATTTGGCTCTAACAGAATGAAATTTTGAGACAAAAAACTGGTTCTCTATGGCATTCTTTTTGTTAGTTGTACTATTGCTATTGGAAACATTCAGAGCACAAATCAAAATTTCATTTGCTTGCTTTTTGTTTTGCTAAAATTCATTATGGTAATTAACAGTTAAATAAACAGGTTTTGATTTTTTGTTGAGATTGGGTTAAGAGACTTCTAGCTTAGGTGGCACCATTAGGTAAGAAGAAAATTATTAATATACGAATATTTCAGAAAATAAGTGTCTAACCTTATAAATTTGATATTTTATATTCTCTATTAAGTCAACCTGAAAAGAACACACTGAGCCATACACCAACCTTGCTGAGGTTGTTGACTGTGTGCTGATTCCAGTTGATTTCACCATATAATGATGAACAAAAAGTCATTAAAAAGTGTTTGGGGCCTTCGCAAAACTGCATGATGCATTTCCCAGGCTCTCATTTCTGGGTGGAAAAAGTCATTTTAGGCCAGTAATTGTGCTACAATGAGGGCAGCCATAATATACAAAATAAAACCGCACAGATTTGCGCTTGAGAAAGAAAAACAGACACTGCAATCATAATATTTCCATGGTGTAACATTAAACATTACTCGCACCAATGAAGTGTTTTTGCTTAAAGCCCCTTAACCCTCTGCCTGAGTAAAGACAAAAAAAAGTGCAAACATGGCAGCAAAAAATACGGAAAGAGTTGCTCAGTGGGGGAATGCAGATTAGATTAGAGGTAAAGACAGTTATCTGCAAGGAAAGGGGAATTTAATGTTATGAGACCGAATGTGCATTAAAATCATACTGAAATCTGGGTACTATACGAGACACTGGAAGAGACAGACACAAGTTTAACTCTACGCTTTACTCTCAAACATCCCAGAGTCCTGGGCTTGTTCACGGCAACCTTCACTCACTGGAAACACTGAGCCATCCCTCCCTGCAATAAAGCCCAGGCAGCAGTTTAACGTGTGTTTATAAATGTCTCTGAGTGTCTACATAAAAGCGTGAGTGGGCAGGATTGGCAGAGAAAAAGAAATGGGTGTTATAATCCCAGACAGTGCACAAAGAGTCCTCTGTGCAGGGGTGGCCAGTGGGTCGCTTCACACTCACAACTATTCGCACACCTACCTTTCCCAAGGCAGTGACGGCAGACCCACCGTGACAAAGTTGAGCTTGTATAAATAAAGTGACAAAGAAGGAAAAAATGAGTGCAGAAAAAAGGACAGGAGAGGCTCAGAGGGAACGGGAAAAGCAGGAACCAGGGCAGCCCGATGAAAAGGGATTTCTTTTCTACAGCGACAATGTCTCATTTTTTAAAGGAGGGGGGAGGAAAAACCACTGGATTTGTGGAATGTATAAGCCTCAATCATTACCCCGTATTTTAAACATCCCCTGTAATAACAGTTGTACTCACATATGTAAATACAGCAGTGATTTCTTTTGGCAGCCAGGGCACTTATGACATCTACCCCCAACAAACAGAAGAGACAGAGGCTGTGTATGTCTGAGTGAGAAAGACGCATGAGAAAGCACTTGTTTATACCCGGGCGTACATTTGTGTAGTTGTGTGTTTGAAAAGCATTCATGGTTTACACTCAAAAGTTTACCATCTCCAGAGTATAGGCCCTCTTACAAACCAGTGAGGAACACTGGGGCTGGGCTCATGCATTCAGCTCAGCAGATCGGATAATATATGACTTTGGAATCAACGTCAGCAACATTTTTTGTGAAGCTATCCTCAGTTTCTGTTTTCAGAGCCTGCACCAGGTTTTTGGATCCATTGTATGATAATGTTAATGGCAGTGGATTAATGACTTTATAAACATTAGAAAACAAGATTATTAACTTAAATAGCAGCTTGTTATCTGTCTAGAAATGAGCTCGTCCTAATTCCTATACTGTGAAAATGTATTTGTCCCCTTACACGTTTCTTCTGTTTTTACTTTTTTGTCACATTTAAATAATCAGATGTTTAGCAAAATGCTCTGTTTATCAAACAAACTTTAAATTCAGACTAAAACAACCCATGTGCAGTTTTCAAATAATGATCTCATTCATGAAAATTTATCCAAACCATTCTGGCCCTGTAATGAAGTAATTGCCCCCTAAACCTATTAACTGGTTGTCCCACCCATGGTGGTAACAGCAGTCATCAAGCGTTTGTGATAGTTGGCAGTTAGTCTTTTTGCCATTTTCTTATTGTTGAATCATGAACACTCGACCAAACTGAGCCAAGTGAGGCCTGTGGTGTTTCAGAAGTGGTTCTGGGTTATTTTGTGACCCCCTGGATAAGCTACTCATATTCTTTTCAATTTAAGTAATTTTTTTATCATACAGGTCTGGCAGTAATCACCCCTGGATGTGGCCAGGTGCATGCTGACAGAAACTAGAAAGCACTTTGCTGGCAATGGTCATATTACTAAATTGCCAACGCATTACCTGCTTTAATGTTTTTTGTTAAATCTGCCACCAGTCAGTCCTGCTTATTTTTGAGAAAACCCTTAAAATATTTTCAGACAGAAGACGAGTGTAGCAGAAAAAATTAATAATAATCTGAGCAAAGAAAACCAGTCTGAAGCCTGTTGCTTCAATTCTTGTGTAACTAGTTGTTATCTTACTGGTATTGTTGCTCAGCATGGGGCTAAAGCAAAGCTCGGATATCCAGACATTATGGCTGGAGTCAAACACCAAGGAACATAAGCGCCCAGTAAGTGGTATATGCCAGCTAAACAAAGCAACAGAATGAACCACAAAACAGTGGGAGACAGGCGTCAGTTCAAATAGTTTTTATTTAGTCAGGACAAGCCAAGCTGAGCTTTCATGCTGCCAGACAATTTTCCATATGAAGTTCAACTAAACCTTAAAGATTACTTCTCTGATACTGTCTAGGGAATGCTTTGAAATGGGAAACATGCACAAGAGAAGAGATTAATGGGCCAATATACAATGAAACAATCCAAATATTCATCCTTTGCTTATTTTTCTTCTCTTCCGAAAAAAGCAGGCTCCCATTCAAGACAGGAGGACATAAATATTTACAGTCATTAGATACAAGCATGTAGGGACATGAGTTCCATCTGCGAAGGTCTGAGATCTTCACCACTGTTCGGTTAGAGCAGGAAAAAGAAAGCAATCAGACCCCACTTTTATTTAATCTCTTCTGTGTCATTATTTCTAATTATTCTTTAATCAAGTCATAGTTGGAGGTGTTTATTCAACTTCAACAATCGGACTAGAAGCAGGTGAAAACCTGGAACCTTACATGGTTAGGAATATTTGTGGTTTTCTGGAATAATCAATTATTTTTATGGATGGATACACCTCAGACTTGCTGGGCATGTCTCTTTTTTTTCTGGGCAAAGAGCTAAAGCTCTTCAATGAAGTCTTAAATGAAGGTTGATCTCTGACCTCCAACCAATCTGTAGCCTTGTGTTTCGCCCCATTCTTCAAAGCGAGATTTGGTGAAGCATGCAGGGCTAAAGGGGTTTTGCTTAAAAGGAGCTGACATGTTGTGAAACCGAGATGTGAAAGTGAAGATGGCTTACTTCAGATATCCGACTTAATAAGCAGCGCAAAGAACTGCCAAACAATAGTGGCTTATAAAGAATACTGATTTGATGGGGTTGGCTTTGATGCAACAGAGAAGACAAAAGATTTGCTGTTGCTCCAATCTGTTTGTTAGGCCAAAGCAAACTGCAATAACCTGGACATAAAGTGTTCAAAAGCTTAAAATAACACTTTGCTGAAGTAACTTCCAAATCTGTTCTCAGCATTGTGTCCTCTCACAGCTACAATGAACTGGACTTTTCTGGCTTTTACTTATCTGAATCCTTTATCCAAGTTCATCCACAAAAGTGGCACCCTAAAATTTATATTGGAATGGCTTCATAAACCAAAAATACAGGTTTGAATTTGATTTAGACAAATTCAATCTTGTATTGAATTTGATTTAAATTAGAGAGATCACCTGAAGACTGCTGTGGACAGGAGATGTCCTCACAGTCAGATAGATTTGATCAACTTTCCCAAGGCAGAGTTGACAAATACTACGAAGTAAAGATAACTCATTCTTCAATAAGGTATTTATTGAAGAATTGTACCACTTATCCAACTGGGTTGCTGTACCACATGAATTCAAAGCCATTATACCAGAAGACTATGTCATATTTCCCTTCTTAGTGCCAAAATTTCAATAATAACTGCCAATTGAGCATAGGAAACCCACCTGTATAAATCAACCTGTCTCTCCATAAACACCATTGTCATGAGCGGGAAGACAATTTGATGGGCTGGACCAGGCTGGGTGTGAGACTTCTCTCTTGCACCTGGACTGGCTCCAGGGTTTGGAGCTGTCAGTCAGAAGCTTAAGCTCCTCTGTGCTGGCTTAGGGGCACCATTTAACCTCCCCTTGCCACAACTGCACCTGACTGAGCTTGTGCTGGGACATGACCTCACCTCGAGTAAGACAATGGAGCATCGCATCAACATGTAGGAGCTGGTGTTACACAGCAACGCAGAAACTGGTGAAATCAGTGCTTGGTCTATGACAGAGTTGGATGTTGGGAGTGGGAAAGTGTTTGGTTATTGCCCCACCTTATGGATATCTCCATCCAATCCTGGTTTGCTCAAAGATCTTGGCAGGCAGAGGAGAAGTGAGATATTGCAAGAAAATAAAATCTTGGTATTGACTCAAGCTGAACATAGCCAGAGCAAACACAGTGACTGTTGTTGTAAAGAACAATTACTGCTAAACGTGTACTCCCCAGGCAGGACTGGCCTGCTTTAAACCCGCTGTGAATAGGTGAACAAGCGCTGGGAGGAGCGCTTTCCCTCACACACAGTAGAAACACCCAGCCACACAAACCCACACACACGTATCCAAGCATTTAGCCTCAGTCAACCGTGAACTCCCAGGCATCTACTTTCGCTGAGCCCAACTAGTTCACGCAGCGACCCCACTGTCTGCCGTCCAAATGGCACAATTATCTGCAATTTATGCTCAGACACAACGGATGACTTCCCTGTTAAATTAAATTCCCCATTAAGAGGAGCAACAAGGAGCAGGAGATAAGGTCAGTGCTAGTTCCTGTGGTATGAGACAAGAGGGGGGAAGGAGCAGACCAAGCCTCCTCCTACCCAGAAAAAAATAACATGACAGACACATGAAGACTCGGGTGTTCAAGAAAGATTTCTGAAATTCCTAAAACAGGACACCTGCTTCATTAGTCTGATGCAAAGGACAGTTTAATTCCTAACTCTAATTTATCAACAAAATAAACTTTTATAGTAACTTGCAAAAGTATTCAAAGCATTTGAACTTTTCCGCTTTTTGTCATATTGCAACTTTAGTGGATTTTATCCAACAGCCTAATACAAAAGAGTACATAATAGAAAAGTTGAAGGAAAATCGTGAATCAACATGAATCAACAACTTTTCTATTATGTACTCTTTTGATTATATGAATCACTTAAAAATGTTACTTTCTACAAATAAAAATAAGAAAACTTCTGTGTTTATTTGTATTCAGCCACCTGAGTATATACAGTGCATCACACTGGAATCACAGTTGAAAGAGGGATGTCTTTACTTAGTACATCTAGACATCTTTGCTAAATCTTGTTTTAGCTCAAGCTCAGTCAGACTGGAAGTAGAGTCTGTACAGTCTTCTACATGTTTGCCTTCTGAAAACTAGAAATTTTAGAGCTTTTCTTGTGCCTCTTCTCCACGAAGATTAGATTCTTTGAGCACACGGCTAATCAATAAGTTTCAAGTTGTGGATTTCTACAGTTTGTCTAAAGTTACCACAGAGCTCTTTGTCTTTTTTATTTCTGCACTATTTGTATAGCTTGTTTATGTCGACGGTCATTTCTTGGCAGGTTAGCAGTTGGGCTGTACTGTCTTCATTTTCACATGACGGATTTAAGAGAGCTCTATGATTTGTTCAAAACCCTACGTTTTAATTTATGTCCTGATCCTGCTTTCAACTACTACACAACATTCTCTCCGACCTGTCTGCTTGGTTCTCTGGTCTTTATGATGCTGTTTGTTCACTAATGTTCTCTAACAAACCTCTGTGGCCTTCACATAACAGCTGGATTTATAATGGGAGTAAATTACAGACAGGTGGACTTTGTTTACTAAGTAGGTGATTCTAAAGGCAGTTGGTTGCACTGGATTTTATTAAACTGTCTGTCACATAAGTCATTATAAAATATGTTGAGGTTTGTGGTTGTGATGCCAAAAACGTGAAAAGGTTCAAGGGTGTGAGCACTTTTGCAAAGCACTCAACTTTAGACAACAAGTGGCTTTCTCTTAATGAGAGATGAGAGATTAAACACACCCAAAGTTGGGTGTTATGTTTGGATCTGACTCCCTTTCCATTAACTTTTCAGACATCCATTAATCATTTTAATGACTCTGAAGAAGTCAGTAGCCATAGGACGAATTATTTCTGCTGCAGGTTCTGGCAAGTGTTTAGCACGGCTCTAAGCAGGAAACACTAACAATAGTATCTATCCCACTCAGTCTGGATCATGTTGACATGGCAAGTTGAGCTCAGATGACTCTTTCCACAAGTCAGGGTTTAATAGAGTTCTTCTCTGTGGGTCTTGTTAAAATGTTACATCTGACAAATAAAAGAGCTCTGGCTTATAAGTAATTTCTCAAGGCTTGTGAATCGGATGGATGTTTAGCTGAAATCAAACACTGACTGGAAGTACATTTTAATATAGTGGTTGCGAGAGGTAGATTTGAATCTTACATCACTAGACCTAATATGGATTAATCATGTTTAATAATTCTGCAATGACTAATTATTCTTGATATTTTAAGGCGTAGAGAAACATTTGCTTTCCTGAAACTGTTGCGACATGAGGTGAGTTGAGTGGGGCCTTCTTAATTGCAGCGGTATACTCCGAACTGCCTCAGGGGGACAATTAAAAAAATAAAGGTTCATTAAGTGATCTAATAAATTGAATATTTAAAAAGCAAACAATTTAGAATTCTGAAAATAAAATAAGCAGTCTTAAACTTAATGAATGTGATTCCTAATGTGTCCAGAAGGTTGTTTTGTTAGGCAAATTTCATATTCATGTAAGAATAAACTAAAGATTCAAAGGTATCTTTGTATTTTTTTTCCAGTTTGTGTACAAGCTGTGAAAAAAGTGAAAAAGTTCAAGATTTGTGAATACTTTTGTAAGCCACTGTAGATACCAATGCATCCAACCTACTGAACTTTTAAACCACAGCACAACAACAGTACCTAAATTTGAAGAAAGTAAGTACTGAATGCTTATTTAATAATAATTTCTCATAAAATTGAAAAAAAAAAAACTTTCTGTGCAAATTTCAAGCAACAAAATGATCCATAAAGATGTTTTTACCAAAAATATTGTACACTGTTCAAATGTATTTTATCAATACTCCCACAATGCAAACACACCTGACACAGCACAGATCTGCAGGCACAGACATGGATTCCAAGGTCACCTTTAAATGACAGCATAAGAGAAAGCATGGCAGCTGTGTCTTGCTTTAATTACTGATCTGTCATCAGTTTTTATTAAGCAGCCTGGCTATACCAGAATGAGGCTGTCCTGCCGCCACAATCTGTAAAGAGACGCAGAGCAGACGGCTTTAATAAGTGTAGGGGGAATATTGAAGACCACAATCATATTAACTTTCTTTAAAACACGTAAGATGCAAAGATAATGACATGGCATGCTGGCTGAAAGTGTACTTAAGTTGTAGAGTCTGTTCCCATAAAGTTCACTGCATGTCATTTGTTGCAATTCTATTAATTCGTTATGAGATTTGATTATAATGAATTGGAAGAAAATAAAATTGTCCAACTGAGCCAATGACTTTAAAAGTTATATTTAGACATATCCAATAGCTCAAACCAGAACGTTCTGCGACACCTCAACAGGACACGGTAAAATGAGATTTCTACATAATGCTTGACAGAGTTTAGACAATAGCAAGTCAGAATAGAACCACTGCATCTGCTCTGTCCTCCTCTTTCCTCTGCTTCCAGGAAAGTACTAAGATTTATCAAAGATCGACAGAAACACAGAAAGAACAAACAAATCCATATTAAGATTTTATTAAGACACTAGATGGTGCTGAAACCTCTAATGATAATTGAATTTTTCAACACTTCTATTTGAAAAAGAATTAGTAACTTAAAATAAGTTACAGACTGCGACAGACTGGTGACCTGTCCAGGGTGTACCCCGCCTCTCACCCGGAACGTAGCTGGAGATAGGCACCAGCACCCCTCCTGACCCCATTAAGGGACGAAGGGTGAACAGAAAATGGATGGATGGAAATAAGTTACAGACCTTCCAGACATTTAGATAACTATTTTTACCAGGCTTACAGCTGAAAAAATATTAACTACTTCAACTTGTTTTTAAGTAAATATATTTTTAACGAGTCTACTGACATTAAAGCCACACAAAATGTTGGCAAAAATTCAAATAATCCACACATACAACTAACTCAAATTAAATTAGTCCAAAAAACAAGTGTTGTGCATACTGTTAAATAACAAAGAGGAAAGTACTGAAGAAATAAAGGAAAGTCACTAAAATCCACCTGTAAACCAATTTCTCCTCCCTACTAGCAAAAAAAAAAAAAAAAAAAAAAAAAAAAAAAAAAAAAAAAAAAAAAAAAAAATTGGGTTTGTTCTCCCTTATGGATTTTTTTTTTTCCATTGTAGAATGTCTTGATGGAAAATATTTAA
>CAEGAE010035089.1:0-12567 GCA_903067095.1 Girardinus metallicus | reverse complement strand
CCATGGTAGCTTTTGATGAACTTTCAAAGCTCACTTCATCTTCAGTGCAAAGTACCATGAATTCCTCTGCAACTTCTTCACCTACAGTTTTCAACATTGACACGACACTTGAGGTGCTTGCTT
Source organism: Girardinus metallicus (assembly GCA_903067095.1). Taxonomy (NCBI): domain Eukaryota; kingdom Metazoa; phylum Chordata; class Actinopteri; order Cyprinodontiformes; family Poeciliidae; genus Girardinus; species Girardinus metallicus. The sequence goes on along the minus strand of CAEGAE010035089.1, from coordinate 12,444 downwards.
TTATTTTGCCTGGCAGAGTGGACGGTCTTTATTATGATCATTTAAATGCATACTGTATCAATAAGAGGATTAGTTTTATGTTAAGGACTTGGTTTATTACAGTCCCTATGGCAAGAAGTTTTGTGAAATGTGTGGGAAAGTAAACATGGCAGATTGCCATAATGTATGACTTTTGTTGTATATTGCCGTCAGTGCTGTTTGATGATGTTTTTGTTTTGAAATACAAGTAGATTCAAACTGTAACTTGTATTGGGGTTTTTGTTGATCCAAGTGGCATCTGATGTTTCTTAAAGTGAATTTGGGGATTATTGACTGACAGTAGTATTTTTTAAAAGGTTTTATTGGCTCTAGTGGCCTTTATTTGATACTGAATTGACAGTAAAATGGGTAATGACAGAATAGGAAAAACATGCAGCAAAGGCTGTGAAGCAAACGCAAACCTGCGACAGCTGCACCGAGGACTAAGGCCTCCATATGTGGGTTGTGCTTAACCCCTGCACCACCACAGCACATCCTATCAGTAATATTTTAAAATTCAGATTTCTATGTTGATCTATATTTAACACTTCTGTGTTAAACTAACACATTCATAGTGTTAACTTTTGACACTACACACTACACACTACAAAGACTAGTGTCTTTGGTTAGCACCAAAGACACTAGTCTTTGGTGCTAACACTAGCAGTTTAACACACTCTTGACGTGTGTTAAATTTCAACTACTGAGAGTGTTGATTCAACTCTACCAAAAATAACATCTTCAAAAGTGTTACTTTAACACAAACAAGAGTGGACCAATATAGACACTCTCTGGGAGTTGAATTAACACTTCCAAATTTGCTGTGTAGAACGTTGGGACCGCTCCAATCTAAGATTGGGCATATTCAATGTTAGATTGTCTCTTTGCCTGATTATCGCAGCCGTTGGAGTTTTCCCCAACTGGGAGTCAGAAAGCGCGGTGACGTAAGCACGGAGGGGAATCTCAAACAGCTGACATGGCACAACCGAGAGTCCAGTGGACATCAGAAATGATATGTGGATACAGCATGAATGTTTATTCAGCATTTCCTACAAGTAATATCAAAAAAATGATAATGAGAGAACTGGAGCGAAACTGGTCCCGCAGTTGATAAACCCGGTAACTTTTCAGCTATCCATCATTAACATGACATAAATAGGTTATAAAGATAAGGTTATTCATTCAGTCAGGGCTTGACGCTGACACTAGCTCTCTTAAAATGAGTCTGCAAACTATCACTATTGTTTCTACATCGTTATCCATATTTGTTTATTCTCAATTCATGTATGGTATTTGGGGGGTTTTTACGGGATTTTCAGCTGGAATTGGGATGTTCGTGAGTGAAATCGGTTCGTGTGTGGCTCTTGCCATGTGGTTGGACACACACACCGATCGAACCTGTTTTACGTTTATCGGCTCGTGTGTGGTCACAGAGGTTTGGAAAATCTGCCGACAATGCTGTGTGAACCAGACTTAAGACTCACAAGCTCTACTCCTCAGCTCTCGTCTCGACCACTGCCCTAACGCTCTCTGACTCTGGTCGCTATGGTAACGTTTACACATCCCTTCAAAATAAGATTCTTGGTTCTGACTGTTTGAATCCAGTTAGCATTGGGAGAAGGCAGAAGAACTAAATTTTTTCACAAATTATCTCAAGCAATACTATCATGATGCAGTGACAGTTTCAACAAATATGTAAAAAAAAATTATCATAAGTTGCATAGTGCTTAATTAGACAGCACTATGTCTAATGCAGCATTAGACATAGTGCTGCATTAGACATAGTGTATAAAAAGACACATAACAAACATTATGTGTATGTTATTGTAGAAAACACCATACATTTATAAATTTAAATTAAAGGTTTTGAGTAAAACGAAAACAAATGTACACACCTATTATAAAGATGTCTAGTTGCTTGGCAGAAAAAGTTCAGGAGTGTCTGGACGCAGCTGTTGAGGAGAGAAAACAAAATACCCATATAAAGAGAAAGAAATATAAACATGTAAGTCTTCCAATAATTAATTCAATCATTTGTTTTTTGAGAACAATTAAATGAAATCGTTTGTTTTGACAACAAATTTAGAACAGTACCATTTACAGTAGATAGTTTTAAGCTAGGCTACAAGTAACCCATAATATGAGTTTGCAAGCAGGCATGTCAGCAAAAACTCCCAATTGCAAGAAAATAAAAAATATTTCGCAAACGTCACTTCTTTTTATCCTCAATGATGTTTATTCCTATTTTTTTCTATTTCAGAAACAGGAAAATTAATTATCTATATGTACAATCCACTGACTTACAATTTATATGAGGCGAGAAACTTCTGACCCATTGTAACAGCTTATTAGCGCACCATTCTGTCCGAACATGCAACAAATTTAATAGACACACTGTGACGAATGATCCGACAATATCACTGGGGGCAGGGAACGGAGGTCAAAACTGCCTATAACAGCGTGTTATGGCAGGACATAAGTGGGTGTGTCACTTTGATTCTGAAACACGAGACGCCCCCAACCCAGTCTTACTGTTGTCCCCTGGTCTAATGGCTGCTCCCTCCCTCCACCCAGTTTACATTAGTTCGTTCGCCGTTCAACCCCCCTAATTTCCCCCACCACCACCTCTAACTACCCCCCACTCCAGGCGATATTTCCTGTATTCTCAAACCCAAAACTTGATGTGGAAACTATATTTACTGAAGTTAAATGACAACCTGCTTTTATGTTAACAACCAGGACATCAAATCATGTTTGGCAAATAAAACAACTGCAGCTTGACATTTTTAAAAAGCTGGATTGCAACATAAGTAGCATGACGTCATAAATGGTTAGCTTTCACATGCCCAATTCAGTTTGACTTGATTTGAAAAAATGGACGGTACTTTGAGTTCGGTAAAAGAAATAAATAAATAATAATAATACAGCGGTCACCGCGTTTTACTTTTATAATCCACAAGCAAACACATAATTTTAAAAATAATATATAACTTTTTTTGTCAAAAAACCCTGCAAAATAGTTTGCTATTATATACTGTGCCAGGAGTGTCACGAAGTCAGACTGACTACAAATATTTCAAAACATTGTACACAGAAAATAATGTGTACTAATTTATTTTAAATTACCATGGAGGTGCCAGAAAGGTTACTACAACTCTTAATCCAACCAGTTATACTTTTCATCTGGATTCTTGATGGTTGTAAAAGGCTGGTACAAGGTTCATCCAGAAATGGGCTCATGGGTAGAATGTAACTCATGGGCATGCAGCACTAGATCAATTACTAACCTGACAGGTGTTCCATACAGTGCTACTCTGTACTTCTGCACTGTTTGTTTACAGATCAAATCAAATCAAATCAAATTTTATTTGTATAGCACATTTCAGCAGCAGGGCATTTCAAAGTGCTTTACATCATAACAAACACAAAAACACAGAGTCGTGCAATATTGAAACATTGAAACAGTCAAAAGCATTACATTACGTCAAGTGCCACTGTTTGTGATTGATTACGTTTCAAATGTAACTCTAAACAGTTTTTTTTAGTCGAGATTTAAAGGCACACAGTGTTTCAGCTGTTTTACAGTTTTCTGGAAGTTTGATCCAGATTTGTCGTGCATAGAAGCTGAATGCTGCTTCTACTCATTTGGTTCTGGTTCTGGGGATGCAGAATTGTTTATTTGACTTCAAACATTAGAGACAAGACTGCTTTACACTGCTTTAAATTTAATTGATACATTGAAAATTTGTATAGTAAAATGCAATAAATTAGTTTTTATGTAGAGAAGACAAACATTAGAAAGCTCAGGAATATGTTTAGCTCTTGATATATAAAAGCAAGTGTTAGTTATAAAGACACTATATGATGTGTCAATTTACAGTCTTAAATTGCAAAATAAAATCTGCAAATAAATTGTTTGTAGAATGGTTTTGTTTTTTATATCCTTTTGCATGGGCTACTTTCACACTAAGTGTTTTGTGGTCTATATCTACATTTCTTTTGAATTTAGAGTTTAGTTTTGTTTCAAAATTATGTTAAGAATATATTAAATACATTAACTTTGATATATTTTACAGTATAATTAATATATGGTGAATACAGACTTCAATTGTTTGGAAGACAAAAATATTTGGAAATGAGGTTTTAAAAGAAGTGTTTGTGAATATATGAGAATTTGTACTAAAAAAGACTGAGAATTTCAGAAATGTTGTTAAATTTAAAATGAAAAACTGTTAAATTATGGAAAACATTTTGATGGAAATTCTGTAAAAAACCCCCCAAAAATATCCTGGTAATTTTCTGCCAGTACATTTACAGATTTTTTACGGAATTTCCAGAAGAATTTCTTTTGTGGTTTAACAGTTTTTTCTGTATTTTAACAGTTTTCTATGTTTAAAATTTCACATGAAAAAACTGTTAAATTACAGGAAAAAAACTGTTAAATTACAGAAAAAAATTCTGCCAGAAATTCCGTAAAAAACAGTAAATGTGCAGAAAATTACCAGGACATTTTTGGGGTTTTTTACGGTATTTTTTTTACTGTGCGGAAGCCACAGGTGCATTGCTTTCAACAGTAAATGCAGACTTAATACCTGTAAAGACCCAAAAATGTCCACTGGATTTATGGGCAAGTCAGTCTATTAACAATTGGTGATAGTGCAGAACCTGTCATCCCCCTTAGTTCTTGAGATGGACTTTATGACTCGCACTTCGCTAACAATTCATGTCCCAACCAGAACATTAATTGCTTACTGGGGGATTGACAATCCACCATTTCTGGATAAACCCTGTGAAAATTATTTTGTGGAGGCTGATCTTGAGTGTGGAATGATGACTTTGCAGAACACTCCAGAGCTCTCACTTAATGAAAAAGTTGAAGAAGCTAACTTAAATTCTACGGAAAAAGGAGGACTGTTAAAGACGCTAGAAAACTACAGTGATCTGTTTGATGGTCACCTTGGTCTGCGTGTCATCGTCACTGGGGATGCAAAGGCAGTTAACCAACCACCTTACCGCACCTCCCCAGCTAAAAAGCAAATCATCGAAGAACAAGTGCAAAAGATGCAAAAGGATAACATGTTTACAATGTGGCCATTGTAAAACAAACCCTCCCGTGAACCATGGTTCTGTGTTGACTTCCAGGGTCTAAATCAGCTGACTGTGAAATACTCTTACCCACTTCCACTAGTGGATCATTGGACTTTTTATCAAGAACGAAGTTTCTGACAACATTAGATCTTGCTTGAGTTTACTGGCAGGTCCCCATTGCTGAAGAGGCTAAACCAAAGACTGCTTTCATCAAGCATTGTGGCCTGTTTCAGTACAAAGTCCTTCCTTTCGGCCTTCTTAATGCCCCTGCGATTTTCCAACAATTTATGAACATTGTTCTAGCTGGCCTGATTTATTTGTCATGTGCAGTGCATCTGGATGATATTGTTGTCACATCTACAACTTCTGAGCTGCATCTACTTGACCTAGAGGATGTCCTTAGTAGACTTAAATCTGCTGGCCTCTCATTGAAACTGAGCAAATCTCAATTCTGCCTTACAGAACTCACCTTCCTCGACTTCCGTGTTACACCATCTGGCATTCAACCTGACCCTGACAAGGTCAGAACTGTGAATGAGTTTATAGTGCCAACCACGACAAAGGAAGCACGACAGTTCCTTGGCATAACAGGTTACTACCACCACTTTGGCTATGCCTGTCATGCAGAGCCACTCTTTGCCCTCATTAAAAAAGATGTGACGTTCAACTGGAGTGACAGGTTCCAAGCAGCTGTGAACTTTCTAAAACATTCCATAACTTCGGCACCAGTCCTGAAGTTCCCAGATTTTACGTGTCTGTTCTTCATCCACACTGATGCATGTGATGCTGGACTTGGAGCAGTATTGATGGAGAAAGATGAGGATGACAAAGATGTAGCTGTGGCTTTTGCTAACCGTGCTCTGCATAAATCAAAAAAGTCCTGCTTGACTCCAGAAAAAGAATGCCTGGTTGTTATCTGGGCATTGGAACATTTCCGTCTCTATGTTGAAGCTTTATGTGACTATTTACACCAACCACAGCAGCCTCAAATGGTTGATGTCTCGACCCAATCCCTCTGGTAGGCTTGTTACGTGGTCTTTTCGCCTTCAGGACTTCGACTTCAGCATCATCCACAAATCTGGAGAACGTAATAAGGTGCCTGAAGCCCTTTCACGTAATCCCCTCCCAGATGTGGATGCATCTACTGTATTGATCTTCTTCCTCCCTATGCCATGATTGAAAGCATGGATCTTCATGCTCTGCCTTCTGTGTGTCGGACCGTCCTCATCTTCGTCAGATGCAGCTGGAGGACCCAGTCACAGGCACTTCACTCCGTCAACTCGAAAATGACCAACAGAGTGAGGACAACCAAGATCTGCAAAAGTACATTGTACAAGATGGATTCTTATATTTCATTGATCCAAACACAAAGTGTGGTCTTCACCCACTTAAGCAGATTACACTTTTTGCTCCTACTGCACTCCGTAGTTATCTGCTCAAATATTACCATGATCATCCTACAGCTGGATATCTGGGCATTGCGAAAACTCTGGCATGCTTGCCTCTCAGATTCTTCTGGCCAAACATAAACTCTGATGTAAAAAATATGTGGTACCATGTTGTTCATGCCAAGCCACTAAGCCAACTCAAAGAAAACCAGCAGGTCTTATGGACCCAATCCAACCACAAAGACCATGGGAGTACATGGGTGGACTATATTGGCCCACTACCCTGCAACCATAGGGGAAATGCATATATCCTTGTTTTTGTGGACTATTTCTCGAAATGGATTGAAGTGAGTGCTGTGAGAGAAGCAATAGCTCAAGTCGCTGCTAATAAGTTAATCACCGACATATTTGCCCAACATGGTTCTCCAACCTACCTTATTTCAGACAGGGGAACACCTTTCACCAGTGAACTGTTTGAGCATGTTGTGTCAACACTTGGAACTGAGCGCAGACTGACAAAAGCCTACCATCCTCAAACTAATGCAACTGAACGTGTGAATCACACATTGAAAACAGCCATTCGAGCATATATTGAGTATAAGCACACTTAATGCTTATACTTATTGAGTGTAAGCAAAGAGTATTATCATTGCTTACACTCGTTGCTTATACTCATATTTGTATCTGGGGAAGATACAAATATCTTCCCCAGATCTGTTTTGCACTGTGTACTGCACAACATGAGAGTACAGGTCAGAGCCCATCCATGATGATCTATGGACGAGAGTTGGACATTCCCTTGGACCTCATCACTCAGCCGTTGTGGGAAGGAATGGATGACCCTGAGACTTCTTACTCTGATCCTATGAAAGCTTCAATTCAAGATGCTCGTGCAGGTCTCGCAGAAAGTTGTACAAGGCAAAAGCATTACTATGATCTAAGGTGGCGCCCAGTCTCTTATAAAGTTGGAGGCTTGGTCAGAGCAAAATCACACCCAAAGTCAGGTGCATCATCTAACTTTTCAGCAAAGCTGGCAGCTCTTTACACGGATCCCTAGCGTGTCTACAAAAGGATGTCTGATGTGAATTATTGTCTAACCAAAGTGAACAGTGGAGAAAAAGCTGGAGTTTTTCATGTTGCAAACCTTCAACCATTCTACACCTGTGCTGCAGCTTCATCTGAGAAACACTTAAAGCAAAAGACTTCTGCAGATTTGGATTTCAGTTTGCCAGACAGCAGCTTGCCACCTGCTCTTTTGGACCCAGAGCCTGACTGTGATGTTGTCAACACTACTATTGTCTGTGGTTTCATCCCAGCTGAAACTGACTTTGACTATGCTGACCCTGTTACGCCCTTTTTGAACCAAAACTCTGTTCAAGACTCTGACACTGCTTTGGAGACAGATGTTAATAGTTCGCCCCCTGCTGACAATGGGTGTCTCTGTGTTCATTGGTGTTATATGACTTTTGTTTAAGTTTGATACGGATCACGTTTAAATGTTTCTCACATATTATGCTAATAGTCCTGGCATTCTAAAAAAGGACAAAATAAGATTTTCATTTCATAATTATCCTGAATGTCCTAAGTTTTATTGTCTTTATACAGGATTGTCCAAGTAGACATTCTGTTTGTTGGAAACTGTCATGTATGCCTGTTTTTCAATATTGCACTGTATATTCCCTGTTTACTTTTGGCATCTTTTCAGTGTATGGAGGCTTGTTAAGTACCGACTGTGCCTTTGCTGTGTTCGGCTGAGGGCAGCCTTTTCTTTAACCGGGGGGAATATGTAGCAGCTGTAATTGCGTAGTGTCTCTTTAAGATACTCTAGTATCGCTAGTGATGTCACAGGCATGTGCCACTGCTTCTCTGTAGAGAGTGTGGGAGAAATGTACTACAGATTGACACTTGGATTGAGACTGGCATGCTAACTCCCTAACTTTAGTTACATTGCGGGTTGTTTGGACTCTGCTCATTTTCATGTTTAATAATATAGCAGCCATTCAACCAGGCTTTGTAAGGTTAGTGAAGAGTGTGTTTATTAAAAGACAAACACTGTTGAATTCCCAGTACCAGTGTGGTTTTGAGTTTCAGACCGTCCTGATGAGTCTGCCGCCTTCTCTCCTCCCTTGAATACAACCCAAGTGTTCCAGCATGCTTTCTTTTTTTACCGTCAGCTGCTTTGCAATGTCGCCCCTCTGCTCTCGGTTTCTACCGAGCTGTCGGCTAGTGGTAACTTTCAGCCCCTCCTCCTGCCCGTTTCAAACTCTTCATATTAATGTAAGAGTTAAAGGGCTAAATATAATTGAAATATTTGCTACCTTTAACAAAAAAGAGCTAAGTCTATCAAAGCAATGTTACCAGTTTTGCTAGTTTTGATTTAAGGCATAACAATCAGGTTATCATGATTCAGCTAGGGTTGCCACCTTTCAGAAATTAAAATAAGGGCCCACTATGGCCTACTCTTGACCACTGCAGTGATAGACAATATTTTATGGCAGTGATTCATAGAACAGTCGTTCATACATACAGGTTGGTTACAATACCCCAAAATTGTACTCCAATCAGAGTTCCATACCTTCAATCCGGTTTTACTTAAGTAAGTTTACTTAAGCTTTAATTAAGTTGGTGCAAAACATATTTGGTAAAAATCTACTCAAGTACTGAGTAACTGATCATCACACCTGATTTAATATTCAAAATGTCCTCAGACATCCAAAAATATAAAAGTTACATGAAAATTCTGATATTTTAAAGAGTATTTCCAAAATATTTATAGAAATAAGGAGTTAGATTAGGAGGCAGTTTCTAGACCAAATTTTGGCCAGGGTAGTCAGTGTTTTTTCATGGGGAAATCTTAAAAAAGAATGAAACTAAAACACAAAGCAATATATTTTATCATTTGCTATTGTGAGCCAAAGAGGCACATGTGTCTCCAGAGATACAGGTTGCAGACCTCTGACCTAGCAGATGGAAAGTATGGTCCTATCTCAACACAGCAGTTAAAAGTGCAGCACTATAATGTTTTATTACCAGTAATTGTTAAAGTAAAATTGTGAAGATTAAAAAAAGTCCACCTCTGAATATGAACAAAAAACATTTATTTAGTATAATTTCTTCAGTTCCCATGTTGCCCCTGTCTAGAACAGCCCCTGGGCTGCAGGTCTGTGTCTGCTGCATGTTTGCTTGTTGATTCTATCTTCTATGACTTTGTGTTTTAGTATTTGTTATGATGTAAAGCACTTTGAATTGCGTTGTTGCTGAAGTGTGCTATACAAACAAAATTTGATTGATTGATTGATTAATTTTGCTTAGTATGTTTTTCTCTCCATTGATAGGAAGTCAGGTTATCCAAACTGGGAAACCACATAAATAAAATAATAGTAATACATTAAATGACCACTGACCACTGAATTCATAAAATATACCAACATTTCTTAATAAAACACAGAAAGCCCTAAAAACCTTTTTAAATTAGGAAATATTTATGTATTTACTGTTAATCTATTAGCATAATTTGTTCTTTAAATTGCCATTTATATTATTTTGGCTGATAATATTATATATTAAATAAAGTTTCATCCAAACTCAGCAAATAATCAAACCATAATAGTCTACTAAAAGCACAATAAAAACTTAATCAATCATAGCAAAATATTCTGTGCTACAGGAGATGATTGAGGGATGAAAGCTGCTGATGTCTGGTTCTTCAGGTTCTAGCGGGTCTGCAGTGTTCCTCACCTGATCCATTCTGTCTGATATCATACAGCAGCACACTGCGCCACTATGAACACATTTTTTAAATAATTACCTGTTTAGCCTGGAATCAGACATTGTTCAGCCTGGAATGCGCATCTCTCCATTCACGTCTGTGTTTTTGAAAGCGTTTTCTACTTCTAAGGACATGGAATCGGGTAGAGGACGTTTTAAAACACCACAGTTTAGCTGACCTTAATACATCCTGTATTTTATTTTGGTCATTATTGTTACACTTAGTGTTGATGTGTGTGTGATAGGCATGTCTATTGGACATTTATAGAAATACGGACCAAATTGTGCCCCATATAGGTTCAATATGGGATGATTCCTTATTTTACGAGACATGTGGCAACCCTAGATTCAGCTTAAAACAAAAAAAGAACAAACTGCCGTCTGATTTTTGTTAATGTGTTTTTTCCTATTGAACAGTCAAAGTAAATAAAATATTTTGCATGTCTTTTGCTTTGAGTATTTACTTAATGGAGGGTTTTTGTTTGTGCTGCAGAGCCACAGCAACAGCTAGCTCCTCACTTCAGTGGTTCTGACAGAGCCTGTACCTTCAGCTGCTGTTGCTCCTCCTACACATTGGACTGAACCATTGTTCTAACAATGGTGGGGGGACCTAAAAATTCATCCTTAATTTTTCTTAGATGAAAGACGTATTTATTTCGTTCTTTGTTTCTTTTGCCTTTTTATATTGATATTGTTTAAATACAAGTATTTCCTTCATGATTTCTTTGTGCGGGACAATTCTAGACTTTTCTAAGATTGGGGGGGGTCCGGACCCCACTGACCCCCCCGCCCCCCCTAGACTGTGCCCACTGTGCGCCACTGACATTGTTCATCCTGGAATGTGCGACTGTATTTTCTTTCTTTTCCATTCAGCCTGAGGTGTACGTCTTTCCACTCACGTCGGAATTTTTATAAGAGTTCTTGCAAAATTACTGACGGTGGAGTATCGTGTGGACATTTTAAAAAGACACGGGTTGACAGCAGCTCACCTGCGGCTGCGTAGTGTCCGTCTCTATACAACTATGACAACAGCATTGGTCCATAGCGTTCTGGGGGGGTCCTGTTTAGCTGCCTCCCGCCACTACAGTTTAGCTGACCTTAATATATCTTGTCCTTTATTTTGGTCATTATTGTTGAACATAGTATTGATATGTGTGTGATAGGCACGTCTATCGGGCGGTTATGTATCGGTTAAATTATACAGAACACGATGTTTGACAGCCAAATATGAGACGACTCCGTATGGGACTGGTGACAACCCTATTCAGGGGTGCTGAGGTACATGACTAGAATCGCCACTAGCAACTATTGATTTTATAACAAAGCAAAACCTTGGCATTATTAGTTCACTTATAAATGTTTATTTACACACCTGGTATCACTTTAGCAAATAGGTGCTGCAGAATGTGTTCTATGTTTTAGGTGATGCTACAATTTCAGTTTTTAGTAGCCAGTATGATACAAGTTACTTTGGAAACTACATACCTGCCAAGTTTTGGTTTTGAAAATAATGGTGCTACTGTCAGAACGGGGTGCCATAATTATGTTATAATACGGGAAATTTACAAGAACATACTAATACGGGAGCACGTCGAGAAAGAGAGATAAAATATTGTAGTTTACTGGTAAGCATGGGAAACTTGACAGGTATGAATTCAGTTATTTATGATGCTGTGGAAAAAGTATTCAAATTCTTACAGTTCTTTTTTTTTTATTATTTTGACACATTTAACTGGACAACAATAACCTGAGCAAAAGCTGTGTTAAATGCTGATTTCATTTATGAAGGCAAAATACACAATCCAAACCAACCTGACCCATGCCAAACTTTAGTAGCCTGTATGCCATGAGTAGTGGTGACCTACTTCTGTTTGAATTTAAGCCATGTCGGTAGAGGATATCGATGCAGCATTCATCAGGATATTCTACCCGTTTCACATTGGTAAATGGCACATGTTCATCTGCTAAATTCCCTAATCAGAACATCATACCTCTCTGAACATGGTGATGCACAAAATTATTTAATCAAAATACCTGATAAATACAGTATGCGGGTAGCTTATATCAGTGCATTAAGACCCTGCATCAGAAGAGCCTACCTTTTTAAAATATTTAAAATGCAGAGGTGTTTGTAAGTAGTTTGTAAGAATAAAACTGCTTCAGACAGGGGAAACAAGTTTTT
>CAEGAE010035073.1:0-39130 GCA_903067095.1 Girardinus metallicus | reverse complement strand
GTCAAAGTTTCTTTAATTAAAATTCCAGAGAACATGCTGGAGAAGTTTATCCGGGTTTAAGTAACATAGTAGCACAGCATGCCCCTCCTGTACCTAATGTTGAGCGCTGCTGCTCAGCTTCCTCCTTTAGTTTTTGATTGTATATGAATCCAGCCATTCATATACATATATATAACTACATATATATATATATATATATATATGAATTTTTTTGGTAACATTTTTGTTTTGCATATTGTGAACAGTCATGGTTTGTAATCTGAAGGAGTGTCACCCATTACTCTGATTAAGGTAGCAATTCTTTAAAACTACAGGTGGCAAGCTACAAGCAGTGCATATGTTAATCCAGACACCCAAGTAGCTAGCCTGACTAATTAACCAGATATTAGCTCGTTATGCCTGTGTGACTCTATAAATAGCAAAAAGTATAACCACTTAGAAAACAAGAATAGAATCTCTATTTGCCATTGAAGTCTCAGCATGAAAACCACAATGACAATAAATGTCTGCTAGAAATAACATAAGAAATTAAGTCATCAATATGATGGATTATTTTAGCAGCAGAGGGAACAATTGTTGCTCCTCTATTTTAGATTAAGATAATTCCTTCATCTTATAATTTTAGTTTAAAATTTCTCTCTACATACCATGATGCTGGTAGGTTTGTCATGTTGTCTCGCCACGGCAGTGCAAGGTGGCAGGACCTCTGCAGGGAAAAATGTGGTTCCTTTCTCATCCAGCTCTTTGTAAACTATCATTCAGACCCCAAAACACCAAAGAGTTTACAGGTAGATCTATTGGGTTTTTTTTTTTTAAATATCCTCTTTTATTTTCTATCTCTTTGCCATCATTGCTTTGTAGGTTTTGATACATGTATGCAAGTCATGAAGCTGCTTTGAAATAAATATCTCCATTCTGTTAAGTTTGTGAATCAAAAGTTATGTTTTTCCAAAACGACAAGAGCAATGAATATGTCAGGGCTATTGAGAGCTGCTCAGAAAGCTTTGTTCATGTGATAACACTTGAATTGTAAAAGCTTTTCAGACCTTCAGCTCATCTCAAAAGGACTGCTTTCATGTAGCAACGCTATACACTTTGGCAGAAATAATGGATTGCCACGGATCATTTTAGTAAAAAAAAATAAAAAATAAAAATAAAGAATCCATTGAGTATGTTAAACCTTTTCAACTCCACGCTGCCACTCACTGCTCCCCAGCACATCTAAACATCAGAGTGGACAGAAAGGCATTTATGTGCTTCACTTTTTAAAACATAACTCGCCCTTCGCTATCAATTATGTAGCTCGGGGTGTGAAAGAGACGGGAAAAGGGCCACACACAGCAGGCTCCGAGGTCCGGCATGGAGAGAAAGCGCCGCACAATGTGACCGCTGTAGATGTACGCAGCCGCTTTCTCACGGCTTGAGTGAGAGCCGTTCCCCCTGGAGTCGGTGTTCCAGTTGCATCAGTGTTTGTCTGCCTTCTCTAGGACACGGGGGCTGAAATGGGGCTGGAGCAGAAAGCTCCATCTGGATACCCAAAGGGCTTCTCTACATTATTAGAACAGCACTAATACTCTTTGTCTCTATTGCGCTGAAGTCCACTACCAGTTTAAATCTCTTACATTGTGTTTGGTTCTGATACAAGAGGTTTATTTGAAATAAATGAAATACATCACTTTCTAATTTGCGTTTAATTACACTCATCTGGCAGTTGCAAACAAGTTGCTGCTAACTGTAGTTATTTTGTAAAATGGGATGAGAGAATTTAGATTTGATAAGCTAGCTGTCCAAGGCACACCTGGAAGTCCACATTGCTCAAAAAGAACAAAATTAAAGGTTTTGGAGTGGCTTAGTCAAAGTCTGGATCAGATTCTATGGTTTAACCTTACACAGAAAAACCCATATTAGGGTTGAATTAAAAATAATTATGAAAATAAGAGTGGGTCAAAATTCCTTCTGAATGATGTGAATGCCCGTGTTTGCAAATGCTTGATTTCAGTCGTTGCTGCCAAGGTGGTGCAGCCGCTTATTAGGTTTAGGGGCTAATTACTTTTTCACGGGATTGTTGTCTGAGATTAAAGACAACAATGCTTTGATCTCAGACAACAATTAAGTGTGTTAAATGCTGCCTGAGGCTCTTAAGTGTGCTGAAAAAAGCAAAACTAAAGGAAATCAGTAAGAAAATAGAAAATTATTCATTCTCTGATTCTAAATTAATATCCTATTGATTATTTTAATTAAAACAATGTCATCTCTCATATTTATCTGTTTTGTTTTCCATACTTGCCCACTGAATAACCCACAAACTTCATTGTTTTTCTGATTTTTCTTACTGAGAAGTGAGGGCCGTTGGCAAATCTGCACTCTGCGGTTTCATAGACATGTTTCTTGTTGCTTGCCAACTGCTGTTTTAAAACAGCATTGGTTTAAAAACAGGAACAGGGTGGCACTACTTTTCCACAATTGACTGTCTGTATGTTTTTCAACTGGAAATATTCCCTCACTGCTGTATTTGTCAGTCTTGTAATTGAGAGAAAAGTGGAGCAGGCTTCAGCTGACCTGCATTATGCAACAGGTGTGGGAGGGGCAGCGCTGTGTCCTATGTTCCCTACAACTGCACAAAACTCTGACCACTTCTGAACTTTACCCATTACCTGGTAAGGACCTTAAACAGTCTTAGTGATGTGAAGGAAAAGTTGAACATTTAAAATGTATTTTTAAAAACCTGCGTTTACTTTTATTTCCCACCGATGCTTAATGCGATCCTCCAGCATACAACAGAAACACAGTTTTAAATCTACACCTTCAAACCATTTCTTAAAGTCCAAGTCAGTGTGGACTGGCTCTGTCACGCTGAGCTGTATATACTATAGCTTATAAATACTGTAACTTGTCCTGTACTGTATAATACCTAACATATACACTTACTTTGTGCTTGATTTGGTTAGTTTTCCCATTCTAGTACAGTTTCACTGTAACAGAGTAACTTACTTTGTTTCAATTTTTTCATGATTGTTAAATAGTCTCTTAATCTTTTAGTTTACATAAGCTAGAGCGAAAGGACTCGACCATCATATTAAAGAAGATCATTTTAAGCTGCAATAAATTAAGAACAAACTACATGGGTGCAAGGAACATTAATCAGCTAGCATGTAACTGTAATATGTGAATGCCGAGTGTTAGGTGGTGTTGGGAAAAAAAAAACATTTCCCTATCTTAGGGAGCATTTCAAAAAGGCCTAACAAATTTAAATATTTCTCTCAGCAAGCATTTTTGATTTTTAGATCCCACAATTCAGCACGACCCAAGAAAACATGAGGAACTTGAGAAAAGGGTGTGTGCCGTTTCAGTGAAAGAGCAAGTCAGAAAATATTTTCTGATCTTATTTAGACAAATCAAAAATGTTTTGCAAATTATAACTTGTCTATTTTGGTACCAAAGAAATAAGCCAAAATGGAGAAATTAGCTGATGCAAAAGTAACAACAAGGTAAAGCAAAATTTGCCCCGTATTGGTGCAGGAGTACAACTGTACATATAAGTCAGTTAAATTTGAGGTTCTTTGTTCTCCACTGACATGGTGCAGCAAAAACGGGACAAAATGCAAGTTTTGTTTACTTATCTTAAACAAAAAAAATACTTTTTGAGAAGGGGCTCTAAGAAATCTTCACAGTAAAATGAAAGACATAGAAATGTCTATTTTGAGCTAATGGAAGGTCATAGGTCATTCAGAAAACTCACTATGTTAAAGATCTGCCTACGCCATGCATGTACACAGGATGAATAATGAGGGTTTGTTTTAGTCAACTTGACCTTCTTGCATATTTCTTATACACTGCGAACACAGAGCCAGTTCTTTATTTCAAAAGTTTTACGTGGGGAGTCTCTTGAGAGACATGCACCCCAGATTTGTTATATAATTTCCTCATGCTTCATTTGGAAATTACTTGATATTTATGGCTAGTTGTTCTACATCTAGTTTGATATGACAGAAATGCTGCTATAGCTTGAACTAGCATCTCCAAAATCATAACACATCAAACCTTTAAGCAGCAGAAGGCTGCATCCCGTCTTGTCACAGGTTCACCAACATTGGATGGTGACATTGCAAAAAACCTGTTCTGGTCTGACGTATCTCAATTTGAGCTGCAGCATTCAGGGATAATGCACCATTGTCACAAAGCTCAAATCATCTTAAGCTGGTTTTGCTAAACATGACCATAACCTCCGGATCTCGGGGTAAGGGAGCACTTTTTGGAATGCATGTGGCAGGATGTTTGCGTCATGGATGTGCATCCAAAAAATGTGCAGCAAATGCAAGATGCTGGCAGAGTATGTAAGAAATGCTTCCAACATCAAGTTAAAAAGTGGCTCAACCCGATATTAGCAAGGTGCACCTAATAAAGTGGCCGTTGAAAACAATCATTCATAATAACACACCTATGTACAACAAAATCCCACAGATTGCCCTTCTCTGGATGCGAGTTAATGTTTTCCACAACACCAAACAGTGCTGAAATTATTTCCAGTAGGCGAGTCGATATCAATGAATAGCTTCCTGGTGGATTCGCCAGGTGGCCGCCTCGTGTGCTCAGGAGCAGGCAGAGGCGGCAAGGTGGGGGTTAATATTTGCAGGCTGCAGGAATGTGTTTGGAGTCAGCAACGAGAATTCCTCAGTTTTGCATTAGTAGGTCACAGTGCTGCCTCTTAGCTCTCCCATATCAATCCCCTCCTGCCTGTCTCCTCTTTCTTTCTGCACAGCTCTCATCTTTATTGCCATATTCTTTCCCATCTCATTCTCGATGCACATCTTTTTCTTTTTCTGTGCTCTCTCCCTCAACTTTTGATCCTCGCCATTTCCCCTCTCCTCTCCAGCGCCTTAGATGTGTCAGAGACATCCTTAGAGCCCCAGGAGTTGGGGGCTGGGGGGGAAAAAAAGAGAGAGAGATAGAGAAAATGTCTGAGTGTACTAATGTTAGTGCAGGGTCCTCATTTATGATTTATGGGACAGGCTTCTGACATACAGTCCTTGTTGATGTTATCAGGTTTCGTCGTTGATTGTTTTCATCTGTGTTTTGCTTTGCTTAAGTAAATTAGGTTTTTAAAATAAGTTTATGTAAAGGTGCTAGAAATTCACAGTGAACTCTACCCTGCTGACTGAAAGGACTCAATGACTAGTTTGTATTATAGATGTGTTGCAGAAACCTAATTTTCCATAAATTAATTTATTCCCTTTCATGTGTGTCTCTTGCTTTACGGATATTGACTGGATTAAAATATGTCTATTGTCTCAAACTAAATAGCAGCATAAATTAATCCACTTGAATATATATTTTTAATTACTTTACATAAGGTTGGGTGATATAGAATTTAATCCTGTGAGGATTTGGCCGCTCTGCATCATTCGCAGGAAAAACACACCGCAAATAGCTTTACAGACGAACTCACTGTTATATGAGAGTAATGCTGATGCGTTAGGTGCTTACATGTTTTCATTTTATAAATGATGCCGAAGTTGATGAGTGCAGTATCAAAAATAGATGAAGGCCAATGAAATATTAAAGGAGCATTTTTTTAGAACATGTCCTTTGGTTTGTAGTTGGATATGACTGAAAATGCTTTCTCATCTGACATAAATCTGACATCTCCCTCAGACCAGGTCCCACAGTAATTAAACAGTAAATGAATGATGTGCATCCATTTACCTCTGGTTAAAACTAGAAAATCATTTCAGGAAGGAGCATCGCATTAACAGTCAAACAAGGTTATGGTCGTTTGATGGTCTGGAACTGTTTTACTGCTTCGATACTCAAAAATCCCCCCCAACAAAAACAACTTCTGGATTGGTCAAGTCACAGTCCAGAGTTAAGTCTGATTGAGATGCTGTGGTATCACCTTAACCAGGTCATTTACGTGTGAAATGCCTCCAGTGCAGCTGAATTAAAATAACTTCGCAAAGAAGAAGACGTCAAAATTTGTTCATAAAACTTATTGCCAGTTTTGACTGCTAAGAGTAGAGCAACCCGTTACGTTAGTACGGTTGGTTTGCACAGCTCTTTTTCTCCTAGATGACATGATCTGAAAACTATTTCTTTGTATTTACTTTGGTTATCACGGACTGATACGCGATGTATAATCTGAAGATAAAAAAGCAAGATGTGAAAAAATGTGAAAGGGGACAGATACTTCTTCAAGGGGCGATGCAGCTAGCCTAGTCAATATGTGCGAATGCTACTCGTCACATTGAGCCTCCTTGTTTTTATGTCAGTGCTGATTTGAATTGCAGAAAGATAAAAATCCAACTCTGTTGATATAATTTTGAAAAACATCAGTGTCACAGATTGCTGAATGTTTTTCAGGAAACTAAGAATCTCCACTTTTTTTTTTTTTTTTTACAACCGAAAAGGGGTTTTAAAAATCACAGCTGTGGACGACTTAATGCCAAACACACATTAAAACACTCTTTTGTGTTTTTTTTACAATAAGAACAAACTGATGAAGCCCTGATTTTGAGCTGCTGGAAATGATCTATTGTTCTTTATTTTTGTGTCAATATAGGATTGTAGCCTTGGAGTTGTCAGTCGCCCGCAGGTCAAAATAGTTCTTGTTAGTCACTCAGTTTGTTTTTTTTTTCTATTGGATGCCAAACATGTTGCCATGAAAACAATTTAAAAGTGGCAGCATCATCATTGAAATGCTTGAATAAATGTCGTCAGCCAGGCCTGTGAGCAATCTTTACTTAGTCAAGACAGACAGCTCGTGTTGCTTTCTCTTTTTATTTTACTTTAAAATAAGAGTCTCTAATACAAATCTAGGTTTTTACAAGGTCTTAAAAAGGCATGAAAAGTCTTAAAATTGATAATGTAAACTTAAGGCCTTATAAGCTTTTAAATATGCCTAGATTTTTAATACTAGCACTAACACTTAATTCATTGCGTCTGTCTTTTTTTTTTATTTCAATTAAATGCATTTGTTTCGTGCGATATTTGATTGTTCTGTATGTGTTGCTCTGGAGGAATTTGTGTACAAAATTAGTCCATGATGCAATAAGGCAGAGCCCAACCAAATCGTGTCAAAAGGAATATTCAATAAAAAAAAACTATGATGCTTCTGAAATTGGCATTCTGGATGTCTAAGCAATTAAAATCAAACAATTGCTGTTCTATTATTTTCTAAAAGTGTTTTTCGTCAAGGGAAGACAAAGATTTTATGCTTCTTTGCTTGAAATCATGGAATTAAATCCAGTAGTTGACTGAAACCTGTCATCAGCACCCTGGTGTATGCTGCAGTTTTGGAAATTGGCTAAACTCGTGGTGACATGAACAAATAAAAAACATTAGTTTAACAGGCATCGTTACCTTGCATAAAACGAGGAGTAAATAAGCTAAATTAATGTTTTATCTTCTTAAGTCGATCAAGTTTCTTTTCCTAATCCATCTAGATCTCAAATTTTAATGGGAACTGAAAGTCTTTCAAAACTACTAAACTTAGCATTCTGACAATTCTGAAATTTGTAGAAAACACTCGCCTCATATCTCCTAATAACATATGTTATTAATTTTGATTAACAACAGAAAATATAAAGCCTAAAAAGTCAACAAAAATAACATTCAGTCTTACCAAACTCATCAACAAAACTGATACTCACACTCCTCCCAGTAGGTGGCGGTAATGCTTTTTAAAGTTCGTTTGCCAACTGCAAAGTTGATGCTCAGTGTAAAACATTGAAACATTGAAACAGCTTGTAACAACAGAGCTGTTTGTTAAAAGTCCTGCTTGGTTCACCAAGAGATATACGTCTGCATCTAATATGACTACGAATGTGAATCTGTCTCCTATCAACCAAAATGTAGTTGAAAACTCATTGGCATTGTGTGAAATATTATTTCATAAAACATGATTAATTTACGGTTAAGCATTTACAAACTTCAAATGAGTTAATAAATTTGACATTTATCAAGATTTTTTTTTTTTAGCTTTTTAAAAGCAAAGATCAAATATTGAAAGTCATTTTATCGTTAATCACTGTGCCAATAAAAAGAACATCTTTTGTTTACTTGAAATAACTCTTTAGCTATTTAATTAAGCAAAGAGGCAAAAATATGTAAGTCAGATTTATGCACTTTAAGCGTATTAATTTACTGACAGTGGTTTGAAGTGTCACTACATCTCCTCTGGTAACATATTGATGGCATTCACAAGGCTCTCCATTACACTTTGCAGTGATAGACATGCTCTGCGATGGTGTTGGAGGTGTCAGTGATGCCTGCATCACACATCGTCTCCCTCGAGCATGCCAGTTCTCTGGTGCCAGACAGAGAGAGGAAGAGGAGGAGGAAGGGAGAGCGTACTGTGAAGAAAGCAAGGGAAAATAAAGATGAAAGCATAAAAAAATAAAGTTGTTCAAGAACTGGAGACAAAGTGGGTTTGAAGTGAGAGAAAAAGCATCGAGAAAGGGTTTCATGCCAGAAAATAAAGGAGGTGAAGGGTTTATTTTTGCATTTAATGCCAGTCAGATGGGCCAGTATTATTGTTATGGTATTATAGACAAAAATACCATGATTTCACAGTATTCAATTCAATTCAGTTTATTTATATAGCTGCATTTCACACAACGCATGTCATCTCAAGGCACTTTACCAAAACGTCAATTGAGTTTAGTTATATACGATCCAAATTGATCGTATAAAACCAAACAATGCTGCCAATGTTGCTGTGTTAATGGGTAATTTTAACAAAAATTGTCTAAATATTAAAACAAAACAAAAAGCTACGTTAATTACAACTCGTGAAGGGACTTTATTCTTTAATTGTAATAATAGTAATACATTTTATATATAGTGGTTTCTAAGTTTTCAAACAATGTAAAATCAAACAATGCAACATAGCAAATAAAAACAAACAAAAAGACCACACCCACTTAAAAACCTGCACTAAATTTATTGCTTTTAAATATTCAATATTATATATTTTCACTATGGGGGTCTTACACTTAAACTGCATTTAAATTCATCTCACTATTTATGACTAGAGTGGAAATTAATGGTTAATTTTTCAAAATATTTTTATTTGAAAACACCTACTTTCTAAGTCATTACCAAAAATGAAACTTAATTTTGACATATTAAATATTGGCATACTCAAAAACAGTAATGTTCCTTTATCCATTTTAAACACGGACATTTATAAATTTTTGGAGATAATGTGAAGTCAAATTATTTTTTAGTCCAGGTTGATACTTGTACCAACCTAAACCTGGTCATCGAGTCATTTATGCTTTATCATTTTGATAAATTAAGCTTCACATCTGTAGCTTTAAACCTCTGTTACCTTGATGAGAGTGATGGGAGGTGCTCCTTTAGTTTCCATGCCAACACTCATAGTTTTTGCAGCTGGAAATACTTCAAAGCAATCAAATTCGTTTTTCTTGTCAACAGATATGCATAGTCGCTTTTTTTTTTTTTTTTTTTGTACTGTGCAGTAGGCCTGTCCTGATAAATTTCACTGGACGATAAATTGTCCCGAACATGATTGCAATAAGCCATAATATTGTTGCTTAGATTTCCAAGCAATATAATGGTAAAAGCATAATAATGCAACAACACATTCTCAAAAACTAAGAAACTTTAAATTTTAATGAATATTTAACACTGGAACTGGAATATCCTAAATAAACAACAGAAAAAAACTAATAAAATGAATTACAAACTCTTTGTAAACAAAATTGTCCTTCAAAAAAAGGGACAAGTTAAGACCAGACTGAAGACTTTTATAATCCAGTTTTTGGTAGAAAGGGAAAATGATAAATCATGCAAATGAAAATGATTGAACTCATTTTAATTTATCATACAATTAATTGTTTTACTGTTTATTGTGACAGGCCTACTGTGCAGTAACAGGTGGAGGAGGGGCACTACTGTACCAGTCAGTGCTCCATAAGCCAGAGAAAACGCCTTTAACCTTTGCATTTTCTCTCATCAACTGGACTTTGACTTTACCTTCACATGGCTCAGTAAAACATTTAACATCCTTGTCATGCTTCTGAGAATCACTTCTACAGCTTCTCTGATCGAACGCAATGTCAAAGCAACTTTAACAAGTCAGGGATGAACAGGTCCATAGTGGAAGGGAAACCTGCTGTCTCCAGCTGCCCTCTGGTCAGCATGGGTCAACAGGGTCACATTTGTAAGATGAAAGGAGAGGCTCCAGTTGGTTGGTTCCAAAGGGGGGAAGGAGAGGTCAGGAAGTGGCCCCAGCACAAACACCAGACTCATTGTTCAAGTTCAAGGTAACACTGAAAAGGGTTTTCATTCACTTAGCTCAGCCTGTGACTGGTATGCGGTTTTTTTTTAAAAGGGGCTCATAATTGGAGGAAAACATTGCCCTTGGCATCGTCTGACGCTGGTGTCATGCTGATATAATTGTAAACTAATTATGCCACTTTTATCTATTTAATTAGGGGTTTTGATGCTGACTTGAGGGGGTGGCTGGGGAAAGGGGCAGCAGAAAAGTTTCTTAAAATGTAAAATGTGCTCAGATGTGACCTGTGCTCAGGTGCTCCTTCAGACAATGAACAAGGTCACAGCCAGAGGGTCAGATGTCAGCCCACCTCCTCTCCTCCATCCCTCTATGTTGTGTCTGCTCACTCGTCAGCTCCTCATTAAGTCCTCACAGGGGAATTTCCTGTTCGCCTCCTTTGCTTCCCCGTTCCTGCTCAAAATGGAGCAGCGTATTAGCTCTTTTTACAAAGCATGAATAATTAAATCCTTCACAGTTACTGTGCTGACGATGGGAACTAACGGCTTAAAGGTTGTAACCACACGCCAGGAATGCAAACTCCCCTTAAAGCAGAACCGAAGCAGCTGAAATTGCCAAACCTTTGCAAAGTCGAGGCTTGTAATTGATGACTTTGTGCGTTCAATAAAATACAGTACAACACACAAACGCATCCACGCACACACACGCACACAAACACACTGGCAAATAATTCAGCGTCTGACTCACCCCCTTTAACAGAAAGTCAATAACAATACAGGAATGATTAATCAGTCTCTCTGTGGCCCCTCCCTCGCTGCTCACCACCTTCCACTCTCTCTTCTCAACCCCTCTCGCCCTCTCTCAGGCTCGCTATCGATCTGAATGCATTTGCTTCCCATTTATCCGTTAGCATCCCTCCCCCCACCGCGTATGCGCTGCCACTGCATCGAGCGGCCACAAAGAACCTTTTTACTCAGGAGTGTCTTACAGGGGCGCAAACGGCACACACCGATGCGGCAGCGCGCATCGATGCGGCGTGCACGCCCTCCTACACTCTTGCGGACTCTGCACTTGGCCGCATTGCACCGAGGGATTTGGCTTGATTATTCCGGGGCCGCGTTGTAGTGCAAATTAGGAGGGTCCATTTCACAGTGCAGGTGCATTACATGTGTGTGTATCTGTGTTTGTATGTTGCACACACACACACACACGCACACTCACCCCCCACACACACACACTAGCCTTAGGACAAAGCGGTGTTCTTAAAGGTTTAACTGACTAACTCCCCCCCCAACCAGATTTCCCCCAGCTCCCCTCTTGCCATTCTGGATGGTGGCACACAGGTTGCCATGACACCAGACTGTTTTGTCTGCCCTTTGACCTCTTTAAGGGGTTCTGTGGTAAATCAGGCATTACATGAGAGGGCCAAATACAAGAGTGGGGTGGGAGGGTGGACCGCGTTTCCTCTGTAAAAATGAGGTCCAAAAGGTTCCTCTATACATCCGCTTTGTACCGAGCGAGAAGGTGGGGAGCCTCCATGAGGCTCGCAGCGAAACAAAGACACATGTGCACATGAAGGCACGGCAGCGCTCTGCAAGGGTAAATGAACTAAGCTGAAGCTCCCAGGAGGTGGGGAGTTATTATGCTCATTGTGCAGTTGGCCAGCTAGAGCTGTTTGGCTGCTTCTTTTGAAGTTATATTTATCAAGCCAGAGCAGGAGGCTTAGCACTTGGAGCTGGTGTGCGGCTTTGTCCACTCTGCAGAATGTCTGCGTGCGTGTATGCGTGCGTGTGTGCGTGCGTGTGTGCGTGTGTGCACAGAAATAGCTTTCAGATTTTGAGATTTGAACACCCTCAAATGTGGATCTAAATTGTTTTGACAGGAGCAAATTTAAGCTGCCGTTTTGCCTCCAGTAACGTTTTTCTCTGGCACCTTTAAGCAGTGAAACTTTGAAATGAAGCTGTCTGACAGACTTAGCATCACTGACCCACTGCAGGTCATGTTGGGGTGACTTGGGTAATATCCAAATTGCATCCATTATTAACAACACTTAAGGAACACCAAACAAAACAAATTGAGCGTCAGATAATTATAATGTAACCCAGTAGCTAAAATGTCCCTTTTGCTCTATTAATTCTCCTTATTTACGGGTTATAATTTCTGTTTTCTCTTTGTTTCACCTATTTTATGTATTCAATTAAACATCTTCATGTCTTGATCTGCACACTTTACTTACAGATAAACTTCAACTTTAAACATTTTTTCTAGTATTCAAATGATTTAAAAAGCAGAGGTAATTAAAATTCAGTTTGCCAGAAAGATCAAGTAAAACAGACTTATTATGTGAGCCGCTCATATAATTTATTCACTGCTGATTAACTTTGACTCCTTGTTTTTTGCAGCTTTACTTCCTTTTAACGTTTATGCCTGATGTTTTTTTTGTGTGTGTGTTTTTCAGCTGGCTTCAGCTTCAGCTTCACGAGGCGCAGGCCATGATGTAAGTGATCTCAAGGTAACATCTTTCCAGAATATTTCTGTGCACTTATCTCCAATTTCACAGCGAGAAATATTTTTACGCAATACACAAACAGACATCCACAGATTAGATGGCTGTATTAATAACAATGGCTCATGGGAATTTGGCCAGACTAACCCTCGAGGAAAATAATGAATTTAGGATGAAAGAAAATAAAGATGGAAGGAAATAAGAGAAGTAGAAGCCAAAAGAAGAAAGGAAAAGACAAACATCAGACTTTGGTTGCAGTCGGTATCACTGTACAATTTTTCCAGATAATTTATGACAGTGCTGGTTATTTTTTATCTTTTGGGTGACAGGCAGGGAATTAAAAATGCACTCAGAATGACCATAATATATTCAAGCTCTTGACCTGAGAATTTCTTTCATGATAAAAGATTTTAACAAAGACGCTCGATAATCACACAGGTACAAAAAGCTTAAAAAACAGGGCATATTCTGTGTGATAAGTGCTGCTACTAAATTTAGTCTATGCTTAATAAATGCAGTTAGATACTACCATAGATTTTATTTGTATGAAATTTCTGTGAATGAGTTTTCTTATATTTAAGTTACAATCTAATCACATCTTATGTCAGTGTCCAGCTTTTATTGTGTTTCGCTTTTTATCTTTTTTATCTGCTAGTGTATGTCAAGTTTTTATAGCACATAGTTTTCAGTGTTTTTAAAATGTTGATGTGACATTGAAAGGTAAAAAAATAAAATGCATATTGTACTCGGTATGGTTTTTTTTTTTTTTTGTTTTACCCTTGTCCACATATTTGCAAAGCAAAGCCACTGCTGTTTGACCCTGGCAGTGAAAAGCACAAAAACCTGACAGCAGTGAATTAAGACGTTAAAAAACGCTCATGCAGTATTCATAGTCTCAGTTCTTCTTATATATTTAGTCGAAACTGACAGCTTGGTTGGCGGTGTGCCTAAAATCTTATCCATAAACTAGCACAAGCTGCTAATTTTAGGCTATGTTTACAGCAGATTGTGATATCTCTGAGGAGCTTTGGACCATGGTTCTAAATACATATTTTGCTCTTGAATTAATTGGCCAGAAATGATTTTATCTAAGCATGTTTTGCAGCTGATGCGGTCGTGTAGGTATTAATCATTTAGTAAGCTGCTGTGATGCAGCTCATGAAATGTTGAGGCAAAGGAGATGATAATAATTCATATCAACATACCAAAGTCGGTTGCCCTACCAGGCTTTTTTTTCCTGATTGCACCCTCTCCGCCCCGTTTTCAGTGCCACATCAGGCACATTCTTCCAGCTCGCGTTTGATTGGAATCTCTGAAAGGGCGGCGTTACAAAAGGCCACTCACACACCAATCCCTGCCTGACAGCTGTGCCATGGCAACAGTTTGGCGAGTTGCCAGGCTCTCCAAGTTGCCAGGCACGAGGTTCCCATGGCAACGTTCATTTTGCCATCTTGGTCGGCGAGGTTGGTGTCGACCGAGGCGGATTACCGCAGGACAGAGAATTGCTTTCACCTGGGAGGAGAAAATGCATTCATATTTCAGCAGGCCGCGGCTGCGCTCTGTAACATTAAAAAACATTGCAACATTGATGTAACCCTCCAGTCAGAGATGTCGCATGTATTATTCAAATTCGAAGCAATCGCAGCAGTTACGTATTGATATTTAAATCTAAGAACTGATGCATAAAAATTCAGGCCTGACAGGACAAGAGTTTTCCATTTTCCCAGAGGTACACTGTGTTCAGTTTACAGTCTGCACCATGAAATCACAGATAGAAAAATAGATGTTATGTTTTCTGGCCAACCCCACTGAGCATTCCTTTAAAAGTGACACGGGAGTCTGCGTTGCTGTGAAGTTGTGAGGATAGTGATGGAGCATGTGAGGAATTTTGAACTTGGAGTGACACCGCCACATTTAGGAAGGGCCCTTTGAACATTTTTCATATCAATCCTACGGTGGATTTTCACAGTCCAGGCAGGCCTGCTTCGAGGCGCAGCGAGAGAAACACGGAGGGGTAGCTGACATTGGCACAATTACACTGCCTTTCTGGGGGAATTCACTGTGAAAATATTGCAGAGATGGGGAGTTAAGTAGAGAAGCTCGTAGGTATTAAAAAGAAGATTGGCTCCCCGACTGACCGACCAACCGTCCATCTGCCGAAAAGAAGGCAGTGGGGGGGGGATTGCTGCAGGAGGATGGTTAAAAGGGTAAGAGGCGGGAAGGACTGAGTGAATGAGCAGAGGGAGGAGGAAAAGTAGGGAGAAGGGGGTGCAAGTTGAAAGGAAGTTGCAGACATGGATAAAGTCTTTCATGTTCCCAAAAAACTGAGGAACGATGATGGCAGATATGAAGCTGGAAACAGCGGCCCTGGTGGCTTCTGCATCTATAAAATATTGTGAAGAATGAGACTTTATTTGCAGTAAAGTATCTCACTTTCACAAAATGTTAAACACATCAAGTATTTTTTTTTTGCAATGTGGAGTATTTCAGATCAGTTAGATGTGCATCTCAAGCTGGTTCAAATATCTAATCAGCATTCAAATGCTCTTTTGATTTATTCAGAAATAAATTAGATTATTCATAGATCTCACATTGCTTTTAGAGTTTTGTAATCTATATTAGGTTAGGTTTTTGGACCAGAGATGATAAAATGTAGTCCAGATTCCTTATAAAACAGCATAGCTATTCATTGTGCAGCTGTATTTTCTTACAGTCGCCAATCTCTACTGACTGTACGTCACATAAAATATATAAAAAAATCCAGGACAGTTGGCTGATGCACTGCTGTCCTCACATTCTACATAAAAGTATTGTGACAATGTGATTTTAGATTGACTATGGAGCTTTTTTTTCTCTCTACTCTTTATAGTAACTTGAACACGGATTCCTTAAGTGCTAAGTGATCATTTCAAATGGGTCTGATGTAATATGCTTGAATATTCACAAGTTCAATAGAATCTGTTTTTGCACTTCTGCTCTCAATACTGAAATTCTCTCGCTGGCATGTAGACAGCATATCATCTTGCCCCAGATATGTCTGAATCAGTGCTCAGAGTAACTTAACACTCCTGGCTTGTAGCTGTTGGAATGTACCACTCTGCTAGCCGTCCTGTAGCGAAAGCCCCACAATTACACATTCTGAGAGAAGAGAGAGAAGAAAGAGAGAGAGTGAGAGAGAGAGAGAGAGAGAGAGAGAGAGAGAGAGAGAGCCAAAAAGGTTTGGGGTTTTGAAATGCATCATCATTTTTGACACGGAGGGAAACTCTGCATCGACCGTGAAGCAGAAGTCACCCAGATTAAGATGTCACAACTGACAGCAGAGCTGATGGCGATGACAGATGGCAGACGGTTTTTAACTCTCATGAAAATCTGTCAGCTATTTAGTGGAATCGGAGCTGTAGTTATTTAACAGGACTCAAAATGGCTGGTAGGTTTAATCTGGGAAGATTAAGGTGAGCTTAAATAGCATCTTTCTGAGTGAAGATGTTTTGTAGACACCTGCGCTAAGACCGTGAAGCAGAGTGTTGCCTCTAGTTTTGCTCTATTGCTGAGCCTTATGGCTCTCAAACCATAGGAGGAAAAGGAGACATTAAATATGTAGGCAAGTCACCAGTAGAGGGCACCAAATCCCAAGAAATGAAATGAATGACTCAAGGTTGGGAAGTCTTTGTAGTACTCACACCAGCTGTTTTGTGGACATAAAAAAATCCTCTTTCAGGCTTGTGTCCTTGTGTAATAAGTTTTGATTATGTAAGTTGTCGTTTTTGTTTCACACAGCGCAAAGGAAGGTTTATGTGTCTCACAGCAGCTACAGGGATGATGCAACAATCTACAAGACAATTTGTACTTGTTCATGTTGTCATATCTGACAATGAAAGCATTATTACAGGACCAAACTTTTCTATTATTGATAGTTTTACTGGATTATTAATTTTATTACTTCTATTTTTAATTCATGCGATTGTTATTTTTAAAGAAAATGTTTTCCTTTAAAAAGGAATAACAATAATAAATAATAGCAAAGGATTTCCCCTCTTATTATCTCTTTTGTTATTTTCTTTTTATTTATTAAAATAAATCATTTATTATTATAATTTCTAAAAACAACATGCTCTCTTAAACTTCAACCCTATAACACCCTGCAACCAATTCTTTGGCTTTTTCAGTGAATCTCTTTTTTTTTTTTTTTGTGAAGTTTTGTTTTTGGTTTTTAGAAAAATGGTAAAAATACCTTTATGATAAGATTGTTCAGCTTCAAAATGTACTAGATTAGATTGCTAGGAGGATGTCTACAATGTGGCAGCAGTGAAGGAAAAGCATGGAAGGACATGAGGTAATTGGTTGTCTGGAGGACGGGAGGCAGACAGGTGCAGAGTGTGTTCACAGACACCTACGTCCTGCTGTTGAAGATCTTGTCTGGAAAGCAGCTCTACAATCTGGGCTCTGCAGTGTGAGGTAGTTGGTTGTATGGTTTCGCATAATAAACAGCACGGAGATAACTGTACAACCTTCTAGCTTTCCCTGCGGAGTCACTTGTTACGACGGCTGCCGTACCCCCAGCAGAGAGGTAAGTATGTTTTGTTACTCTCCCACAGCATCACTTTCCTGATGCTTCACATCAGGGCTTCCTGGGCTCTTACAGCTTTTATCCTCTCCAGGTTTAATAACGCAGAGTCCTTATGAAGTCTCCTCCCCGTGAGCTTGTGTGAGATTATGTGGGCAGCTACAGTATGTGTGGCAGCTGGACATGTTTGCTGTTGGTGTGCAGTAATCAGTGGCTTCCACTGCAGCAGAAATACCAAGCACCACTGACAGTTCTCTCTCCCTCGCTTTTTTCTCACAGCAGACCTTTAGAAACGAGCAAAAGTTTGTAGGTTTAGTACAGTTATGTGTTATCCCAGTTTCTTCTGTTATTCTTTTGCCATTTTTTACTTAAACTCATTCACCTTCAACTCTTCTGATTCTCACAGCTTCACCGTTCTGCCTATTTCTAATTTAACCAAATCTGGTCCCTGTCTAAGCATTGCAATGCTTATGTGAATATTAATCCTATTAATAATCATTTTAATTTAAAAAATCCAGTCACGTCCAGAACTACATCCTACATATAGTTTATTGCATTAAATAGGCAGCAATACTCGTGAATGTTGCGGTAACTATGTGATTTTCTACAAGTAAGCAATTAATTAAGTGTTAATGTTTCTCTGTTTTAAAGTTCATAGCGAACAAATTCATCTGTTGGAAAAAGAAAATTTCTTTCAGTATAAAAAAACTAAGTTTTATTGGGTGGTTTCTGGATTTTATCTGCTGTTTTGACATTTAAACAACTTATTTGTGGTTTCTGTAAAACTTGATCACCTTTCTACCTTATCTCTAAAATGAGTGTTGCCAAAGAGGCATAAAAAGGATGACTGCAAAGATAATTTGTAAATGATTAGCTAACATTTATCATAGTTTTTCATCTGTATACACAGTGGTAACGATAATGGTAAATTTACAATATTTTTCTTAACCTTACTCTTAGCACAAAGCAAAGTCACTGGAAAAACACATTCTTACAGTAGCTGAAATGAAAGAGATTTGGCTAAAAACAACAAAACTTAAAAAAAAATGTTTGCAGGAAATAATTTCAGAAAATACCAAAACTTAACTTCCTGCTAAACATAGTTATGAAAACTACAAAAAGCAGAGAGATGTTTTATTAAGTAAAAGCTGTGGGTAGGTCAGATCAGTGACTAGCATGGTTAGCAACATTAGCATGATTAAAACTGAAGCCTCTCTATGTCAGGAGACTCCAGTCCTCAAGAGCTTCTGTCCTGAATCACCTGAATCAAATAGTTGAATTATCGTCTGAGCATCCCATCTGGTTTGGCAAAGGTCCGGTGATGAGCCATTCGTTTGGTTCAGACGTGTTGGAGCAGGGTTACATCTAGAAACTACAGGCGATAGCTCCTGATGACTGGAGCTGGAGACCCCACCTCTGTGTTTGTTGGAGAACGTAGACCATTACCTCAACTCTGAGATTTCCAAATGGCTGCCAACATCTCCTAATGCAGAGCCTGCATAAAACAAAACAAAAAGTTACACACTCTAATATTTTGTTTGACCACCTTTAGCGGGCAAACTCTTTCCTTATACATTGCATTAGTTTTTCACCTTGTCCTGTATTGATGGTAGAATTGACCAACTGGAAAAGCCTTGTCCAGCACATCCCAGTGATTCTCAGTGGTTAAGATCCGAACTCTGTGTTGGTCGATATATGTGTGAAAATGATGTCTCATGCTTCCATATTCATAATTTGAACACAATAAATCATGTCATTGTCATCTAGGAATATACCTGCGCCATAAAAAAAAAAAAAAAAAAAGATGGAATAACCTGGTAATTTATTCTTTGGGTACAAAATGTTGATTAAGCTAGACTTGACCAATTGCAGCAATCCCAGATCATAGGACAGGGATTAGTGCTCTTCTCTAAATTGCGTTATGAGAAAAGAACATTGTGTGCAAATACTGAAGCAAAACTCAAAGGCAGAAGTCACAAAGTTAAAGCTTGGGCACAATGGATTGTCCAGATGGACCATGATGCTAAACATTCAGCTTAAGAGCATCAAAGGAAATGTTTCAAAGTGACCATCAAAAAAGTCCTGATCTCAGTCCAACATAAAAATTTATGAGAAGTGGTGAAGAGGCATCTGGAAAGGAAGTCAGCCGACTAACCTGAGTCAGTCACACTAGTCACTGAGTCAGGACGAATTGGCCAAGCTACTATTGAAAGCTTCTGGAAGGATACCCAAAACCATTGATATGGTTTAAAAGGGCAATGTCTGTACATTTCTTCATTTTAAGAAAGTATAAAAAATAAATCTCCAAAACTGTTCTCGCATTATTTTGCGATAATTTTGGTAATCCTATCTGCCCAAAAACAGGAGAAGTTTAGTTTGGTTTAATGTCAGACGTTTTAAACAATGTATGTAACTTGCTTCAAGCTTCTTCTTTGACTTCATTTTCAGACTCCTCAATACTACTGGAAACAGTTAATATAAAGTTACCTTTCCACATTAACGTCCTCTACACCAAAAATCTTGACACAAATATAGATTTTTTGAGTTTTTCACTGGCCAGTCACAGGTCCAGACCCCTCGAGATAAAATCTGCTCAATATGGTCATCAGACAATTTCTGAAATTGGCTTGTTTCTAAAATAAAAGTTGCTTTAACACAGAGAAATCTGATTTTGTCTTTACCCCCTTACGATTTGTCGTCGTGAGCTTTAAAAGATATCTCTCCTTTATCAAAGAGGAAAAGCAAAGGCAGCCATCTACTGCAGGTAGTAATTAGGGATATAAAAGATTGAGAGAGCAGATACCACACTCAACACTTAACCATAAATTTTATGACTCATAGCCAGCAAACATAGCTGAAAATTAAAGGTCGTAAACCATCTGTCTGTGCGCTGCAGGACTTCCTGTTATCAGTTTGGTGCTGTACACCACAACTATCAGAGAAGTTCTGTTTGACTTACATTAAACACAAGTTACTGCTACTGTAATGTTATCACATCCACACCATTGCTCTATTATCTTTTTATTACTCCACCGCCTCCCCTCAGCATCTCAGACTAGTGCTTCGAAACAGCAGCCATCTGCAGTGCGTTACAACCGACTCTCCTCCCTGCCTGGAAGGGTAAAAAAACGAGGGCATATATCTAAAATGTGCTGAGTCTGCATGGCTCGTTGTAGCGTTCTTTATAACCAGCATACAAGGCTGTTCTCCTGCCAGAACAGACAGCTGAACATCAGGCAAGTGCAAAGTGTTGGGCTGGAAAACTACATCTTATTGTTTTCTACCCGCTGCCAGATCCGCTCAGCTTGTTTTGTTTTACAGATTGTGTACACTGTGCGTATGTGTGAGCAGATTTCATGCAATCATTCTCCCAAATAAAATGCCAAAGGCTTCTTAATATAAGCCCCCACGAAGTTCCTTGAAGCACCTGCACATGCAGAACCTCGCACTCTGAAATTCCTGCAATTCCAGTCAACAGGAACAGTTGTGAGATAAGCAGCAGCATGGCAATAATAAGCGCAGAGCAAAAACCTCTCGGGACGCAAGAGCGAACTGGAGCATCCCGGTCCAGAGACAGATGAGGCAGACACCATCCCAGACTGGTGATGTCATCCCCGTGGAGCATTCCCAGTGCTTTGTGTCTCAGTGGCACTGCAGAGTACAGCCGCAGGCGCACACACACACCTGTCTGTGACATTCGGCTTTTGTCACTCAGGTTGGATGGCTGCTTGAGCCAAACAGGGCTGCTTCCTCCCTCAGCCTTGCAGCAAAATGGCGCCCCAGACAGCCTGCGTCTTGGAGAGAGGTGCTCCATTGTGACCAGGAGGACCAGCAACACCTGCGCACTCCAGTCTACAAACAAAACAGATCGCCTGTATGGGCTGTAAATATACAGGAGTTTGTCTTGTGGCAATAAAGCAAGGAGCAAATAAGAGGATATGTGCATCAGGAGCACATACAGAGAAAACACACACCGTGGCAGATACTGTAAACACATTCAGACTGTTGTTTCTATGCAAATTTAAGTCCAATGGCTTTTACAGTACGACTGCAGAGATTAAAAATGCTCTTCAAAGGGTTTTATTGCATCGGAACGGTGAATAAGACAACTGTTCGCAGCGGGATTAAAGCAGGAAATACTGCTAACGTAGCAAGTACTAACATATAGGCAAGGATGAATTATAATTATTCAGTAGGTATAGCAGGGAGGAGCTATTCTATGACGCTGATAGGGCTGATCTCTTCCAATGTTATTCAAATTACAACCACAAACTTTGTTTCGCTGGCATTTTGGCTGATAATTGTGAAGTGAAAGTAAAATGATACATGTGGCGTGTTTGCATTCACTGCCTTGAGTGAAAACTTTGTTTTGTTTTTGGTTCTAAGCCTTTTGAGTTATGTCTCTACTAGATTTCAGATGTCAGTGTTATAAGTTTTTCCATATATTGCAAACTGTATTTAGGTCTAGATTTTGACTGGGACATTCTAGCACATTAACATGCTTGGATTTTATTTAAGCATAGCTCTGGATGAATGTGTACTGTAATTTCTGTCTATTCTGGCCTAAAAATGTGTTGCAGATCTTCTTCTAGGATTCTCTTTTATTTATCCATATCTCTAGAATCTTCTTTGCCTTTTGAGGAACACCGGCTCCCACAGCATGATTCTACTTTTATCGTGTTTCACAGTGCGGACAGGGTGTTCTTCCTCCCCACATATCATTTTGCATATGTGGGGAGGAAGATTGCATAGTCTCATTTGACTAGAGAACCTTTGTCCACATGTTTGCTGTGTCCTGTATGTGGCTTATGGCAAACTTTAAAGAAGTTAGCTTTCTATGAACGCTAACTAAAGCCATGTAATCTCTACAATCTCTGATTTATACTCTTCTTGTCCATGCTGCTGATAGGTCTATATCCAAATAGTGCATTTTTTTTTTGTCTACTCTTTCCAATTTCAGATGATGGATTGAACAGTGCTCTATGAGATGTTCAAAGCTTGAAGGTTTTATAAGCTAATCCTCCTTTAAACATCTGTATCCTTGGCCCTGCTGTATTCCTTGATCTCCATTATGTTATGTGTTCACTTGTGTTCACTGGTGTGTATATGCTGATGTTAAATTACACACAGGTGGCTGGCTTATATTTGCTACTTCAGTGACGTCCGCAGACAACTGGTTTGCTGGATTTTATTCAGACGTATTAAAAGAAAAGATGTGAAAGTAAAGCCACGCAACTCCATTTCAGTTTTTTAGGTGGAAACACTTACATAAATCTTTTTCCTTCCACTTCACAATTATGCTGTATTTTCCACTGCATATAAATCAATAAAATAGATGGAATATTATAGTTGCAACAGAACAAGTAAAATTATAAGGAAAGGAACACGTTTCCAAGGCATTGCACATAGTTCTACATATTTCTTTGATACATACAAAGGAGTAACATTATTAAGCACATTTATCTGAACAAATTAAAATCATAAAATTTTTAATCGCCTTCATTAGCTTGAGTGCTACCAATGCTTCATCGAGTCAGAGGTCATGCCCTTTCCCGTTTTGAGACAAAGCCTTCACCAGCTCCGCCTAATTCGCTCAGAAAGTGAAAGACATCGGCAATGCGCTCCGTCATACAACACGGTCAGAACACTTTAGGGCCATTAATGATGCTTAGCCATCAGCTGTACTGTTTACGCTCCAGCTCGCCCAACAGACAGCCAATCAGTGACTCTAAATTAGATTTACTTTCATTTCTGAATTCCCCCTCGGGGATGTATGATTCTGTTATCCAACAAACACAACGGCAAGCTCTCCATTCGCACCAATATTGGAATCAAACCGCCTTTGGACATGTGCTCAGATTGAGCAGCGAGTATTAGAAACATTAAATATTCAACAACAAAAAAAAGTGTTGCAATTTCTTTGTGGGTGAATGCAACACAAAGAGATGCTGTGCGCACAGGGCTTGGTAAAAAGTCACAGGCCTTCTTGAACAGGATTTATTGTATTTCGTCTCCCCTCTGATGACAAGCGGTGTGATTAAGACACATTTTCTAATTGGCAGAGCTTCCAGTGATGGGTTTATTTAATGTGTTTGATGTCACTCCAGCAGCAATTTGCCGCGGCGCTGGAGCTGCACCATAAATCCCGTAATCAATTTGATGACGGTGTGATTGGTGTACACATGGAAAGGAGGCAGTAATGTCAGCCTCTCAGGTTCATGAGACTCCCGGGCTTCATATTTTCTCTCAA
This sequence comes from Girardinus metallicus, assembly GCA_903067095.1. Lineage (NCBI taxonomy): Eukaryota > Metazoa > Chordata > Actinopteri > Cyprinodontiformes > Poeciliidae > Girardinus > Girardinus metallicus. The sequence goes on along the minus strand of CAEGAE010035073.1, from coordinate 15,555 downwards.
TTCACATCCTATTAGAGAGTCTGACCCTCCCCCTCCATTCTCACTCTGTGCTGTAGCTTCTCCGCTCATCCCCACTACCCCTCCACCTCCCTCCTCCCCCTCTCCTCCACACGCACACTGTTCCCCTCTTTCGTAGTCACACACATGCAAGCGCACCCACATGGACTCAATGCACTCTCTCTTTCCATCTCTCGCACTTTTACAAACACAGCTCAAAGACTGGAGTGTGTCTGGCTCGCCGTGTGTGCTTTCTGGGGCTTCGGGGGGGGGCGGAGGGGCAGGGGGTGGAGGGCTGCAGAGATGTGAGAGGAGTTGGAAGGATGGTGACTAGAGAGAGTGAGGAAGAGGGAGAAAGAAAGGAAGGCACATGTGTGTTTTCACGAGCACACAACTGAGCAAGCTCCCCTCCATCCCGCCACCCCCACCCTCTTTCTCTCTCTTTTTAATTTTTTCCCCGGTTTGCAGCCAGGCGCGTTCAGTGACAACAGCCCTGCAGAGACAAAGGGTGAAGCGCTGCGTAGATGTTGTCAGGTAGGTAGAAAGCAGAATACTGGAATCAATACTATTGTCTGTAACCTACCTGCTGCTGGGCTCCCTGTCTGGCCCCGGCAGAGACCATCAAGGGGAAAGGGAGGGAGACAGTGAGAGAGGGAGGGAGCTGAGAAGAGAAACAGAATCACTCTGGCTGTGAGAGAAAGGAAAAGAAGAGGCTGACTCTGAGGTGAATACCTGTTTTATTTGCTTTATACATTCCCACCCAGCAAGTTAATGCAGATTCATTCATTTCATCTGCAACTTATTTCACAACTCATGCATATAAAGCCACTAACAGTAATTAAATAAGTCATGTTATTGACAATGCATGATTATATTCAAGCTTGTAAGTGGATGCATGTGGGTTTTGTTTGCAATATACAGCCTTTGTGAGTAATTATGGCATGTCCATGCTGCTGGCGGCGGGGTCATGTCTGTTACAAGCTTACTTTGCACCTTTCTCAAAAACAAATTGCTGTGTGTTAATAAAACATAATTAATACTGTAAAAATAGCAGCTGTCACTGTTCAGAGTGCAAAAGGTCTGCATGCAGTCATTGCAGAAACTTTGAGCTTCTGCATGTTAATGTTTATGCGTTCTGTTTCCTTTGATGAAATGAATCACCAATATTTTTAAAAAGCAGCAAAAAACATCAGCATTGCAGTTGTGATAAATGTCTTCTGTCCACGGTGGTCTGGCATGCAGCTGCCGTGTTACTCACGTGCAACGTTAACAAAGGCAGCATGCGAAATCACATCTTTGCATTCCCAAATCTTGGCCTGCACACTTGTGAGGTAAAACTGTTTAATAAACCATAGCTGTCATGTACAGCAGCTTAATTTGATGCCGAATATGGTGCTGCTAAGTTCAACTCCTCTTTGCGTGTGTTTGTGTAAAATGCAAAAACAAATGCATAATTAAAAAAAAGCTTGATTGCACGACAGATTTGCCACTAAAAGCACAGATTTCACTGCCTTTTTTTTCTCCACGTTTGAACATATGCTGTCTTCAGCATGTGCTTCTGCCTGTCTGCCAGTGGGTGGCATCACCTTCTAATGTTTCTACGCCACAAACTGTCTTTCTTTCATCAATGAAAACTGACGCAATAATTTTCATACGGCATAAGAAGTCACTATGATACTCGTTTTTTGTTGTCTGTCTTTACAGGGGAATATCCGACTTTGACTGGGCCTATTTTATGCAGCTACAGTTTTATATGAACTGATGGTTCTCTGTTTTAGAGATTCGTCTGCGTGAAGATACAATAGATATCATTCCAAGCATCTAAGGATGCATGCGTATAGACCATATGTATTTAAATTTATTTATAAAAAAAATGCAGCTGTCATGTTTCCAAAGTCATATAATAGGCGACACATGTAAAGGTTAATTTAAGTTTAAAATTTGGTTCATTTTGCATCTTTGAAACATGTACGTCCTGTAGTTATAATAAATAATGTAGTTTGGTTTCTTTGTTGTCTTAACATGTACTTTATTTGATTATGTTTTGTACATTTTAAACAGCTTCCTGAGCTCAGAAAACCTAATAGACAGTTGAGTTCACTCAATAAATCATGCTCCAGATGCCCGTGACATTTACCAACACTTTAAAGTTAATTGTTTCTCTTTAATTAATTCCTTTGCAATGGATTTAATTGACTCATTACAGAGATTATTTGTCCCCTGCTTTGAAAAATGGGCTTCACATCTGCTTTTGCTGCAATGCAAAACAAATGATTAGCGTGGCAGAGTTAATGTCAGTGTTTATGCAGCAGTTGTGCTTTAATTGAACCATTTGGGCTCATTTTTGATCCGCAGCAGAGCATGAGACTGGGCCGGTGCCGCAGCAGAATCCAAATGTCAGATGAGGTCATGTCTTTGTCTCGGCGCTGCAGCTCTGCGGTTTCCATTAACACGTTTGATTTCGCCGCCGGGCTTTTCTGCGCAATAAGCTGATGTCTTTCTAAACCTCTCGGTGTGTTTTCATTTTACAGTATGCCCCTCTGTCCCTGAGACCCTTAACCTGTGAGGTCAAAGCAGGTCACAGGTGAGGTCCTCGGGAACAGGGCTGCATTCAGTTTCAACGTTTTGCGAAATTTCAAAATACTTGACGCTTTAATCGCATTTCTTCTGCTCCATGAAGTGTCATCTGTTTCAGCCCAAAGGAAGTGTCAGACATTGCAGCATCACAGCTAGTGTAATATTACATCAAAGCTTCATGACTGCTCAGACTGTTTTAGCGCCTGTCATGGTACAATCAAGACTTTTTGGTTGGTGCAAGAAGAGGACAACTATCTCCTGCAGCCCTCTCTGGGGGCCAACCCTATTGGCTGCCTTTGTGTTATCGCCTCTGATCGGGGGCCAATAAGAAGACAGCCAAGGGTTGCGACCCCGTCATATATGTCAACTCTGGAGAAGAAGTTTAAGTTTTTCTTCAAGCTGGAGAAGTATTCGTTTTTTCTTTGTGTTTTAATAAAGCATCAACTAAAGGTATTACCTTTGTGCCTATGAGTTATTTACACAACATTCTGTCTTGTCAAGGGAAACTAATACGAACTTTGAAATTTACCACATGTAGAGATTTCCCTCTGTCGACTGCGATCAGCCGGTAAAATGCATCAAAACTAAGCAGTGCTGGCACCTTAGTGGTGTGTGAGTGGTACACACCTCTGTTGAAATGCAAAGTTTTTCTGATGTAAAAAAAATAAAACTATGACAAATCATTGCATTGCATATTTTCCAAATGTATTGACATTTTCTCTACAATTAAACTGAAAATGAAACAAATCCATAAGAAGGAAATAAAATAAAAAGTTGACAAAACTTAGTTTCAGAAGTGTGCCAGCTGATAAGCGAAAGACTTTAAGCATTTTTTGTTGTAATTTTAGCTTTCTGACTATCTGTGTGCTACATCTTGACAATGTTTTGCCACTCTCCCTTTTAAAAATCACCCAACTTTATCAGATCCACAGACCTTTTTTTAATAAACCCTTACGTTTTCTATCAGATTTGGTTTTTAACTTTGGCTAAGACCATCTAAAATTTACATTTTCCGCTTATTTTGACCTCTATTTGGAATCTGTAATGCTGAAAGACTAAAGCTTACTAAGACATTTTAAGATTTTAGGTATAAACTCGTGGTAATTTCACACACTTTTTCAAAAATGTTAGCTCCATCTGAAGAAAAGTAATTCCAGATCATGGTTCTGCCTCCAATGTGTTTTATTGTAGCTATTGTGTTTACCTTTTGATAATGTTTTTTGTTGTTGTTGTTTTCGTCAAATTTACCTTTTGATATTGTGGCTCAAACTTTTAATGCTGGTTTCATTCGACCATCAGAAGCTTTTAGAAACCTCTAGCAAGTTTGGATGTCTACTTTACAAGTTTTGTTATCATTTTAGAGTCCGACTTCTGAGTTCAGACACAAGGAGAACGTTTCCACCTCCAAAGTAAAACCAGACTCGGAATTTACAGTTTTTGGCTCTAATTGAGATTCTGAAAAATCTAGTTTTTTCCATTCATTCCCATTGATGCATTGCAACTATAAAATTAGAAATGTTCTTTTTTTTTTTTTTTAGAAAACTCAGAATAATGAGAACGAGCTACATGCCAGACACAAGCCTACAGGCACGACCAGAAAGACACACACACACTCCAGTTCATTTGGGATGTTCCGTGTTCAGCCATCTGACCAACAACCGGACTTTGGCGGTCCTGCAGAACACTCTTGCCTGATATTGATTGGCTTGTCTGCGCTGAGACAGATGAATGCATTAGTACCCAGCTCACCCTGCCACTGGAAATATATTAAGTTCATGTATTAGGCACCCTGTCTGGTTGCCATGGAGATGCACCAGGAGCGAGGGATCGGGGAGAAGAAGGATGGGGGAGTGGAGGGATGAGGAGGCGAGTGGGGGATACAGGATGCGATGAGGCAGTTGAGTTGATTTGTAGTCCTACTCCCTCTTCGTTTATTTCTGTCTGTCACTCGAGTGTCCGCTCTTACCTCTATCCCCTCCTCTCCCTTTGTCTCATGACTTCAGTTTCTTTTCATTTGAAAAAACTGTCTGAACTTTATCAGGAAAAACATTCAATTTTCACCTCATCAATTAATTTTGTTCCTCTTTTGTTCTTCGTTTCTCCCTTCTGACTGGCTCCCGACTCGCCATCTGTCAATTTCCACAGCTGTCTCGTTCATTGGAAATTAAATACAATTCTAATTTTACTTGAATTTTCTTGCCAATATTCCTTCTTGCTTTGTCCTGACACATACCTAGCCGTTTAACTCCCCTTTTATCTGCCCCTCTCCCCCTCATCTGCGCCACCTCCCTCCTCAGCTCACGCCATCTCTGTGCTCTGCAGTAAAACTGGTGCATTGAGGCAGCAGGAAATGGGGAATAGAGACAATAGAATAGAGGAAATACACAAGATACTGTCTGCTCTCAGACCCAAACACAAACCCCACAAGCTCATAGACATTTGGATGTATGTAAAATTTGTCTTTAAGGCTCTCAAGTTGTTCTTGCAACCTGAAGAATTAGAATTTCTGCACATGTTGTCACCATGGAAGCTGGATTTGAAGAAAAACAAAAAATGTGCTCAATTTGGAGTTCCTGCTAAAAATACGCATGGCTGTTTTGTGGCTTGCAAGTGTTAGTTTGCTGATTTGCCCCTCTCTGAGCTGCTATATCTGCTTTATCAAGCCGCAAGTCAGTAGTCGGCTGTGCTTGGGTTACGTTGTGGGAGAAACTAACGTCAACAGCGTGGACGAATGCTTCAGGACACTGGACCGCATATTCAATACAAATGAGAAAGTGATAGAGGCTGGAAGAGCGGGTAGGGGACAAGTAGTCTCTTTGTCTTTTAATTCCAGCAAAGCAAAGATGTGATGTGTTTCCCCTCTCCAGCTGGAGGTTTAGAAGGCAAGCTGAAGGAGATCCTAGAAGCAGAGATCTCACCCATAGTGAGAGAGTTTCAGGGAAAGCGGATTATGGGTAACTAAAACACCTCCAGTAGACAGCGACTGAGTTGTTAAGTGAGGTCCGGAAATTAGACGTTTCCGAAATGATGCCCTGAGGCATTGGCTTCACCTAGATGTTTTGAGACAAATATCTCCTGTCTTCCTTCTCATCCTTCTACCAGACACTATGTATGAAAGCAGGTTGCAGAAAGCAGCAGACAATTTCATTGCAGCTGCCTCCAAACTGCCTAGAGGTGAGACATGGGCTCTTACGCTTTTCCTTCATCTTTTCATCTGAACTAAGGCACACATTGAATTATCACCACTCCCTCTGATCTCTTTAATCTCTCTGTGATAATCTAGTTATGTTGATAAAGCCTTTAAAACACTGTGGAAGCCAAATTGCACATGTAATAAATCAAATCATGTGATGAAGAAAATCTTTCATTTTTTTCCACAGATGATCAGTGTATACCTCCATGTGGTGAGTGCCAATCTGTTTATACAAAATCCTTAAAATGGAATGCAAAATGACAGTGCCTTTCAAAATACATACAATTTTGACATATGACAATTACAAGCCAGCACAAAGTAGCGCAGAGAAAGTAAAAGGATTCATTAATCTTATGTAGATCAATAAAGTTGTCGAGAAGTTTAGGTTTTTACAATATCCCAAGCTTTGAAGGTCTCACTGCACACTTTTTCTTCCATCATTTGAAAATGGAAAAAAAAAATTACACAACAGTAAACAAAACATGGTTGTCCAGCAGGAGAGCGTTACAAAGTGAAGTAACCAAGAGCCTCATGGTCACTGGAGGAGCAGTGGAGATGCAAAGTTTCACATTTCTTTACAGTTCAACTATTAATTTTCAACTGAAAGTAGCAAGACAGTTGATTTGTTAAACGAAAATGCTAAACCTTTTCCCTCTGCAGTGTACCACAAGCAAACATGCAGAAGAATGTACTTTGGTCAGATGAAATGTAAAAACTAATAACCCGAGCTCAGCACCTCCTCTGTGAAACACGGTTTCACAGAGGAGGTGAAACACGGTTTCACAGGTTTACATTTTTAATAAAAAAATGAAACCCATTAATCATTTTCCTCCCACTTTATAATTATGTACTATTTTGAGTCAATCCGTCATAAAAAGTTAGGGATCACAACAAATAACCCCGTACTAAAAACACTTACAAGTGCCTGTTTCAATAATTCAAACACTCTATGCATTAATATACATTAAAACGCAGAGTGGAAACTGTCTCGAAACTATCGCAGAAGCTATCCCTGGTCCTCCTTATCTCCACTCAAGATACAAGATTGACTGTTTTGCAAACTGCAGCCAATCGCATGTCAAGACCAGGTATTTCAGCTCCCCATCCTGCATTTTTGTAATAGTTCAGATATTCTTCATGACAAAATCCACACACAGGAGAATTATCTGGAAATAGGTCAGTTCTGTAGTATATTTCAGGTCTTTTCCCTCTCAGACATTCACATTTAACCCAAAATGCTGCCACATAATGGATTTTTGAAGTGGCAGTGATATGTTGAAAGTTTTTTTTAATCAGTTGTTGTCAACCAGTTTATTTTGTTCTGTGGGATGAAGCTAACAGCCAATCAGAGAGAGACCAAGACCAAAAGTAGATATCTACCCTCTGAAACTAACTCCACTTGTAAAGGTGTTTTAGGGGTTCATGTGAATATTTTCTGATGAACCTTTAAATTTAAGTGGTTGTGATAGGAAGCGGTGTCTGACCAATGATCTTCCTAAGTATAAGAAAAAATAGGGCAGCGTAAAAAATAATGAAACTGCAATTACCTAAATTTCAGTTTCATTATTCCTACAACGCTTAACAACCACCGTCACCTGGTGCAAAAAAAAACAAAACAAAACAAAACAAAAAAACACAAAGAAGATGAGTAAAAGAGGATGTTGATCGGAAAAGAAGAGCCCGTGTCCCACATTCCAGCTTCATAACCAACCTCAACTTCATCCTGACTTTTACTCTGCAGAGACCTCTTGCAGTTTTATTTATCAAGTAATAAAACTGCAATAGTATTTTTCCTTTACCATCATATCAAAGATTTAGTTCGATTGAAAAATTGTTTGACATATTGTATTCTTAGAATATCAAGCTGGTGGCACATGGCTTCCTTCTTCCATCTCCTCTGTAAATTATAATTAATTTAATGTAAATAACCATCCAATGCAGCGATTATAGGGTCATAACTCTTTTTCGTGATTTGCATAAACCTCTTCAATGTTTCTGAGATTTGAGGTGTTTTAAGATGGTGGAAGTTCACTTTTCTTCCTGACCTCTCTCATACATTAGCTTCAGGGAATTTGGATTTATCCAAAATAAAGACATCAAATGACTTATCTCCCGCAGGTTTAAAATATTACCTGCTTATAACCTATTAATTTTGCTTCCTTTAATGCTAGTTCCATGCTTCCAGGTTTTCAGAATATAAATGCTGCGTACAACTGCGAAACCTGCCAGTACGACTCCTGCTTATTCCCACTCGACTGTCCAGGTGAGAATATAATTCACTGCCCGACAGATTTTGTTACATCACAGCTAAAGAAGATGCGCTAATCCAGACTTGACAGATTCTTAAATAACTATATTTTCTCCTTCCTAAATCCTGATCCCTGAAATGCTCTGTGTTTGATCCTTCAAATGCTCTTAGCTAAAAAGTCAGGATTTGAAAATGAGACAGTGGAAAGGTTTTATTTCCACACATTATATCTTTTTGCACAGAGCCCTCGAGGTTCTCTTTAAGTCGATGACTTCTTTATGCGGGGTGACAGCCGACTCCCACACACGGCGGTGTTCGTATCACCCCTGTACAGCTCAGCCAATGTTTAGCATATCATCACTTTTGCTGCACTCCTCTGAGACTAGGCTTAAGTATTATCATTAAGGAAGGCTCAGACTGCAAGTGCTGCCCTCTGTGAATGTTATCTATGTGCGTGTGTCTCTGTCTGTGTGCTTGTGGGTGGCTATATGTTTATTTCAGTTGAAGAAATTGAAGTAATGGAGAATAGAGGAATCCAAATGCGGTGCGATGTGCCATTTGACCTACCAAATGATATTGAGGTGATCTGGAAGTTTGCAGAGGAGGTATGCTCAAAATACAGTGATCTGTGTATGTCCAGACTCTCAAAGGATTAGCTTAACATCTTCTATGTCATCATTACATAAAATTATAAGTAGGTACTTCTAGGAACAGGTTTTTGTAAACACAGTACAGCCCAAAATTATTCATACCACATGCAGATTGAAAGTAAAGCTTAAGGTAATATTTTAATTTTAAAAACATATTTCTTCTGATGTAATTGCACATTTTTGCAAAGATCTGGCATTCATGTAAGGAGGTACTTAAGTAGATAAAATAATCAATCAAAAGGGACCGATTTATGCAAAACATAACTTTAAAAACATGCTTGATTATTATAGAAGTTGCAGAATTGTTCACAAGATGCACTTACAGACATGGGTATTAAAGTAATCAAGAAGAGATATAAAAACTAATTGAAGCTGGACCTCACCAAAATATAATTGGAAGGCAAAATACAAATTGTGAAAAAATAACAAATAAGCACAGATGAAACAAAAAAAACTTTTGCAAAATTATTATTTTTTATTGAGCATCATAGTTGATCTTTAATAAAACAACAAGGTGGGTGGGAGTCTGCTACCACTGATGGCAGAAGAAATTTCACTTTCATGTTGTTTTCTTATGAATCTCCAGCTAAAACAGATTTAGCTTCAGAACTGGATGGCATTTCTATTTTTTCAGTTTACTTGAATTTTGTCTGAAGCAGATTGTTGACCTCAGCCTACAAATGTTATGAACTCTTTACTGAAGATCTTTGTGCAATCTGAATCATCTCCTTCAGATAAACAACTGTATCTTCCTCCACAGTTCAAAACGCAGGAAACGGAGCAGTTTAAGGAGGTGACTGCAGGACCCGACAGGCTTTACTCCATTTCCTCAACCAGCTCTCAGCATAAGGGCACATATCAGTGTGAGATTTTCTCAGGCACTCGCTCCATTGTCAGACTCTACTTCTACGTCACAGGTAACAAGATGTGCCAGATGTTAAGTGACAAAATAGAAACCGAGATTTTTATGTTAAATGGTGGACATGTGACTGTTTAAAGGAAAGTTACGTAGATTAATATAGATTTCATCCCTGTTTAGATCAAGTAAAATAATAAAGACATATTACTGCAGAATATTACACACAGCATTTTGCTGAATTTTTTAATACTTTTCTAATAAAGTTATTCTGATCAGTAATTTATTGGGTTTTCTGACTATGGTTAGTATTTGGACTTAATATTATCATCAAATGTTTATTCATTGTAAATGCAAAGTGTTCAAATGGAGGATAAAAGAACAACTCTGCAGCAGATGAATGGGATGTAGAGTTATCTCTTTTTGAAATGAGAAAGATTCTAAAACATATATGACACAGAACCAAAACCAGAATCATCTTGGATGTGCTGCAAATTGTGCTAAAAGTGCTTTGGCAATCACTTCTTGGTGTTTAAATATCACTTTCCGCCGGAGCTAAAATTTAGTCACCTGGAAATAATTTATTGAGATTTAAAGAAAATGTTTTATCCACCTTCAGAAAGTCTACAGACATAAACAGTAGGAACATTTTCACACATTATTGGAAAGCCTGGCTCCTTAGATTCCAAATGTTCATTTAATCTACAACTTTAAAATTGGAAATCCAAAACTTACTTAAATTTTATACATATAGTACCTTGCAAAAATAAACAAACACTATGATGTTTTTCACATTTTGTTCCAACATATACATAAATATCAAAGTATTTACTGGGATTTTAGTTGCTGAAACTTATGCATTGGATTTTGCTCTGGACTTTAACTGGACCAGTCTAACACACAAACATGGTTTGACAACTTCTTCATACTCTTCCCCAGAGGCCTTGTTTGTGTTTCACAGCATTGACAGTTGTCCTGTTTTATAATTCTCCACCTAATTATAGTGTTTATTTATTCAATGTGTTTACTTGTTCATTCTTTTGGTGATTTTTTAAAATGAATTGGTCTAGTTTTTGTTTCAGGACGTCAGAAACAAGGGCGAACTAAACATTCACACTACGCTTTGTAGATTTTTATTTGTTAAAAAAGATTGTAATTTTTCTTCCCCTTCACTTTTATTTTCTACTTTGTGTCGATTGGACCTTTGTGATTGTTGTGACAAAGTGTGAATGCCCTTTGCAAGGCGTATAGATTGAAAAAAGATCAAAACTTACCCCAATACTCCCATCGATGTTTTTGCATGTCTTTCTGCTTCTCTGTGTCTTTAAGTGACCCCCCGGCCTGTGGCAGGCCACACAGCGCTGCAGGGCATATTTGACCTGTCTCTGCTCCCAAGAGGGCAGTTACTCACCACGCCTGGTGCTGCTCCTCACTTCTTCCTCCTCCTGTTTCTTCTCACCACCTGTTTAGCCACTTCACTGCTGCTGCTGTTCACCTCCCTGGGGTGAAGACAAAGCTATTATTTGGACAATTTGAGACATTGGCAACAATCGACACCTGTCCTGTGAGCATGCATTTATTAGTTATACTGTATCTTTGTCATTGGCTGTTTCAGGTTCCTGTACTGGTTGTCCGTATCGGAAGTAGACCATCCTGTAGCAGATTCAGATGAAGAAGATTATTTTGGTGTTTCGTTGTTAGCAATATGAAAAGGAGCAACTTGTATTAAAAACGTACATAAAGTTCTGGATATTCTGTGAAGCATTATGTCATACTTAGATGTCATCATGTGTGTAACTCTTCTCACCACTAGAGGTCAGGATACACATTTTATTAGAATAATTGACAAAGGCTTTCTGTATGCATACAGCATCAAAACGAGTTGTTTTAATCACAGTACAACAAATTCTAGTGTATAACATGAGATGTGTCTTTGTGAAAGTATAGCTCTACTTTTTAAATTCCTATGCCATCTAATAACTACAATCAGAGATAGTTTCTTTAAATATAATTAAAGCATCAACAAAATGATAAATTTACCTTTTTTAATACCTGGATTAAATCTTAAAACTTTTGCTTGGTCCCCTATCATGTGCAGCGACACACCAGTGTAAAAATCTGAGGTCACATTTTTCCATTGATTGCGTCTTTATGGCCTTGTTTTTTTTTTGTTCATTTAATTTTTCCCCTATTTTGATATATTCCAACTATAATAAGCTTTAGTGCAATGCATGTGAAAGAAAACAAAGCAGAACAAACTTGTGGAGTAGAAGGAAAATGGTACATAAGTTTCAAACCCAATCAAAAAGTACAGATGCCATTCGAATTCAACTTCCTTTTCCGCTTTGCTTATTCAGGTCTACCTGTGTGTAATTTAATTTCAGGATAAAACCAGACGTTTTGTGAAAGCCTTGAAGTTTTAATTAGAGAATATAGGACAAAGAGCATCATGAGGAACAAAGAGGCTATCAGAAAGCTCAGGGAGAAAGTTGGGGAGAAGAATAGATTAGAGTTATGTAATCCAACAATATCCGTTTCAATATTGCACACTTGAATCCATTATCCACCGAAATGGAATGGCACAACTGCAAACCGACTAAGACTTGGCCATCCACCTTGGCCAGCAAACTGGTCAAGCAAGAAGCTCAGAGGCCAAAGAACCTGCAGAGATTCACTGTTCAGAGGGAGGAATAAGTCAACAGGACAACTATTCGTTACGCACTCCACAAATCAGAGCTGTATGAAAGAGTGGCTGGAAGAAACAAGAATATAAAAAAAAACACCAAGAGGGGCAGAAAATTAACTTTGCTCATAACTTTAACATCCTCCTGGTAAAACACATTGGAGACCACATGATATATTTTCTTTTACCAAAGATAGTTCGGCTTGTCAGAGTTGATAGGAAAATGTAAGGAGATAAATACTGGCCAGTCCTGGAAAACAGCATGTTCAAGGCTACTAATGATATAAGACTAAGTCAGTGGAAGATTCACCTTCCAGCAATAAAAAACACACTAACTATACAGCCAGAGATATAGTGGAGTGGTTTAAATCAGAGTAGCACGTCCGTGGGTTGGAATGGCCTTGATGTTTGCAGACATTTCTAATCTGATTTGATTGAGCCAAAGTTGTTTTGCAAAGAATAGAGAAAACCTTCAGTCTCTCAATGAGCACAACTGGTAGACATGTCCCAAAATACTTTCAGCTGTAATTCCAGTGAAAGGTGTTTTTAAAAGGTATTGACAAAGTATTCAATCACACAGACTGAATACAAATAGATGCTTCAATTTTCAGATAGTTATTTGTAAAAAAAAAAAAAAAAAAAAAAAAAAGAAAAGAAACCATCTTATAAAGTGCCACTGCTGATGTAACAATGTAACAAAATCTGAACGTTTCAGGAGCTATTCATATTTTTGCAAGGCCCAGTATGTTTTCCTATTTGTTACTCATTGGTTGCGCATGTTTGTTCGACGATGACGTTTGTATTTGCTATCCTAAGATGTTGTTTTCATTGTTTTGCTTATCAGATCAGACTTGTGGGCTCCTTGACTTACACCATGTAAGTCAAGGAGCCCACAACAGAGAGAGGAACTGAATGATATGCAATAACATACATGAGGGCGTGTGATAAAGACAATATCTTATTAGATAAAGTGCAGCAACAAAATGCATAAAAAAGTTACTGAGATGGAAGTAAAAGTATGTAATGGTTGAAAGCTGTTGTCATGGAACGACTTCATAACCAGGCAGAAATTTTAATTGAAAAGGGAGGAACAAATTTCACTCACTCAGTGAAGTGTACTGTTCTGAACTGTGCCTGGATTGCTTCTGGATAGGTTCTGTGCTAAAATGAGAAGGTTTTTTACATGTTTCACCAGTAAAAGAACGATTTGATACTGTAGCCTAAAGACCACCAGGGGGCAGCAAATTACAGCTTGTCTTGTCTACTCAATAAACTGCAATCACACATTTTGGAGCTTCTACACTTACTTTGGATTCATTTTGAACTTTGTGATGACACTAGTTTTGTCCTACATCAAGATTGTGACCCTGAGATGATCTGGTTGTTAAAGACAACACTCTTAAAACAAATCTGTAAAAACGGGAAGTACTTCAAACTGCAAAACTGACAATTTCCTAAAAGAAATGTGACAATACAGTCATTTGCTTAAACATTTTCTGCAACAATTAATCACTCAAAATTGCACAACACAGAACTGCTGAAGCGCAGGTTCTGTGTCCCAAGACCTTGTCAGACGTTAATGAGATGGATGTGTATGTGAGATCAGCCTAAACAGAAACAAATCTCAGTTCTGAAAAAAAACGGTGTTTCCTTAGTGACTCTGCATTTGTTTTTTCAGGAAACAATTAGAAATAAATTGTACTAAATTATTTGATTGTTTAAAGTCCTTACACTTGAATATTTCTCATTTTGGGCAAAAAGGTTCAGATTTCTACCATGTATCATACAAACAGAATTTATTTTTTGTGAGTTATGGCAACAAAACATCCTCAATTTGCAATGGAGTCACAGCCGTCAGTTGCTTGAAACAGTATCAGTAATTTACGTCATGAGGGAAGGCGAGGGCGTTAAGTTGGGATGTTTATGGTAGGGCAGGGTCATTTGATCAGAGGGAAAGGCCAGGGACCAATCCTCAAAAAAAGAAAATATTATATAATCATATGAACGGAGAAAAATACCACCCTGCAAGAAATCTGTAGGATGGTATTGACGGACCTCCTATCAACAATATGTGAAAATCTCCAAATAAAATAACTCTATAACACTTAAAAAGTATTTACTGTATCATTGTATCTTCCAAGAAAAAAGACAGTTTTTAAATAAATATGTTGTTTGTTTCATCTGCCAAAATAAAAAAAACTTTTCACTTTCTTTAACCTCCTCGTTTCAGCAAACATCCCTGAACGTCATTTTGAGTGGTTTTGATGGCCTCATAAGATCCAAGATCTCGAGAAAATTACCTTGGTTTGTGAAGTTTCTGTTTCAAAATGTTATTTGTTGAGAAATGCTTAGGCGGGATGTCAAAAGCAGCATTTTAGGTAGAGTTATAATGTCATTCTGCTTTTTAAAAGCTGTTATTAAAATCTCCCTTTATTTGAAATGCAGATGTATTTTTCATAATCATAAGTACTTACTCTATGCTGTCATGGCATTCATATATTGTCCGCAGAGGTGGTTACCAACATGTATTAATTTATTTGAGTACACATTTCAAAAATTAAATACTGTGAGGAGTAGTTTTACTGCACCATACTTTTATCAAAACTTTTTCTTGAGTTATATTATTAAGTATCGCTACTTTCTTGAGTTTCTGAATACTTTATCCTCTTTGAGTCACTTTACTGAACAAAGAACAACCCCGTTTTAAGCGAAAATGCATCGGAAACAACAGTTTAGCTAAAGTGAAAGCTCTTTTTTAATTCTATTTGCTAGCCTGTGATGCTGCAATATTGATTCTATTATCTTATACAGAGCCATCGGTTAAACTTCAACCCCTGAAACAGCAAGGCCCAAACATTTCTCATGTTTTAACAATTAATAAACGGTTTGTGTTTATTGTTAAAACTAGGGAAATATGCCAATGCTCTTACAAATCACGCGCGAGTGAGTGATATCGGCAGGTGACTAATGAAGGCGTATGTCGCGACCTGCACCTTCAGCAAACATTTAATTCATTTATAATTGAACTTTATCTTTGATTGTTAAAACATTACCTGGGGGAAGACGGCCTGCCTGCCGGGTGAATGTTCGTGTGCTGCTGCGGAGAGGAGGGAGACGGCGTCTGCAAGGCCGTAACTAAGCTTTTTAGGGACCTAAGATTGTATTAATAATTATATATCCTTGGTAAATTAATATTTAATTCCAATGATATAGAAGGCTTCTGGAGGTTCTGGGTTCGATTCCCAGCCCAGAGTCTTTCTGCACGGAGTTTCCATGTTCTCCCTGTGCATGCGTGGGTTCTCTCCGGGTTCTCCGGCTTCCTCCCACAGTCCAAAAACATGACTGTCAGGT
>CAEGAE010035061.1:0-12196 GCA_903067095.1 Girardinus metallicus | reverse complement strand
GGGGGGGGGGTCGGGGGGGGCGGGGGGGGCGGTGGGGGGGGGGGGGGCGGCGGGGGGGGGGGGGGGGGGGGTGGGGGGGGGGGGGGGCGTTTCTTCCAGGTGTGTTGGGACGGACCTACGGTTGGTTTAAGACACAGTTTGGAAACGAACGGCAAGGCTCAGTCATCATTGTTCTCTTCTGTCTGCTTATTCATCAGGTCAGCACCCGATTGCAGAAAAGCATCAAAACTATCCTGTGGGATAGTTGAATAGTAATCAATTAACAGACAAGTAATTTAATGTATATGAATAAAGTTAATCATACAATTAGAGTTCCAGCTTCAGATTTCTTTCCTATAGAGAAAAAACTGTTATGGCGGATTAAGGCGAAAAGTTTTTCGATACGGAACTCCTGAAATGCCAAGACAAGACATGGAATAAATAAAAAAAAAGCAGCAGTTGCAACGGACATCTCTCTAACTGGAGTTTGAACCAGTTTGTATTTTTGTCAGGATTAAATAAACGTAACCTTTTTACTTCCTCGTTATCACAATAAAAACACCTTCAGGAATTCAACATTATGTGTAATAAATTCACTTTAACTTTAACACTTGCTTACAATGGTTTTGAACTTGCATTTCAATCATTTTTCCTAGTAATATTCAAATTCTTCATAGTTAGTGGAATGAGTGAGTGAACAGAGGCATTGGAAAAACAAAAATACGAAGCAATTAGTTTCCTTTATTCCTTTATTCAATCTATGTGTGTTGTCCATTTTTCTCAGTACTGCAACATAATAGTCCAGAATAGAATTATAGCAACATATTGCCTTCAGATTTTTTACCATAGCAACTGACAAAAAAAAAATCCCAAAACTTTCAATTTTAAGCTGCTCACTGTTAAAGTATTGAAGTTATACAGAGATGCCTTGAATTCAGTCAGCTAGAGCCAAATTATTTTGTCAAACTGATTAAAATTACATTAGGCTGTTCTCCAGAATTTCAACGTGAGCTCTTAAAAGTATGTTCTCAGGCATGTTTGTGCATGTGCATGCTGATGAATCACATTAATGACTTGTTTTTGGATATAAAGAATCTTTCCGCAATTAAATATGCATTAAAAACTGCAGCCTGATTCCCTCCTCAGATAGCCCACTTCCCTCAGCCGTTGTTACGCATCTTGGGAGCAATGCTTGAGTAACAGAGCGTAAATAAAGTTGTCAAATGAGGAGTGTCTTTTTTATTAAAGTGAATTTAGCCTGATTAGACAAATTGATTTGATCAACATTGCACTGCCAGACTACATCCCTTGACTTTGCTAATCAGCCTGTGGAGGTGGAGCCTTTTAATGGTCATTAGGTGCCAGTAATCATCAGACTGAGAGTGTCTCTGAAGGATGCAGCATGCGGCTTTGAAGTGACTCAGCATGCATTCTGCGAAGCATCCACCAACTCTATTGTGAATTCATTTAATTTTAACTAGAATGTATACACATTGAACTGACTCAGGGAACCAAATCAGGCTTAATTAAATCAGGCCGTCTTCAATGGAAGTCTTTTTTTCTTTAAGCCTCTGCAGAGGAACCCAGCCCCCCAAGTCCCCAGGTGGCGGCGTCTGACAGGTGTTGCCTTGTTTGAACATAAATTTTATTTTCAGCGCTCCTTTGCCCCAGCATCACCAAATCCCACAACAATTACACCTCTGATAAAGTGTTGTGAGTATGGAAGCAGCTAATGAAAAGCAGCCTGCAGGGCCACTGGTGGGCAGTTATGTGTCAATGCAATAGACTTGCTAATGGCGACTTGGAGTTTCCAGTACAGATGCTGCGTTAACCTTGGTGGGAAACCCTTTGAGCCGGCTTTGTTTACTGCCTTTGCTTTCATGTGGAAAACATTCCTGCCTATCTCAAAGGAAAACCGTCCTGCATCCATGGAGGCTGGTAGGATTCTGGTGCTTCTCAAGGACACGCTGTGTGAGCGGGGCTGTTAACAAGAACAAACTCATTCATGTTGGAATCCCTTAGAAGTTTGGAATCACGGTGTAATGATAATGTGAGATGCTAAACACTTTGAAATAAATACTGCCCTGATGCGTGCATACTTTTGAAACCAGGTTTTTACATAAACTGCATACAAGACAAACCAGTTTTCAGTTTCACTGCCTGATATTAAACCAAGCAAAACTTTTCCTGATTTGGATGGTTATCAAAGTTTTTTGAATTTGACTAATGCCAGAATAATGAATAACAATAAAAACTTTCCTTAAGCTTTAAATCTTACGTACATTTCCTTTAGAGCAGTGTTTCCGACCCTGGTCCTCAAGGCACACTGCCCTGCATGTTTTAGGTGTTTCCTTGCTTCAGCATGGGTGATTTCAATTGGCAGGTCTTTGCTGAACTGCAATCAGCTGAATGAGGTGCATTAAAGCAGGGAAATTTCGATTGCGGGAAGGTTTTGAGTCGATCTTGGCAGTAGGTGACAAACTGAACCCCGCCAGGTCGCTAAGACCAGCATTTCCTCTTCTGACCAGCTTATCAAAAACGTTCACTAAGAATCTTAAGCGTTTGTAGCTTCATTATAGAATAATAATTTAAAAAATCAACGAAACGTGTTAAAATTAATAATCTCAGTAATTATTGTTTCAACAAGGTGTTGCACAATTCCGTGCGTTTCGGTTCCATTAACATAAAAAAGGGACTCAAAGACCAACAGACGAGCAGAGCAGGAGTATAAATTAGCTACTCAACCACCGCTGTGTTCACGAGAGGCTTATTAATAATCTAGAAATAAATATCAAGCTTGGAAACCTAATATTGTAAACGTAAAGATGAATTAAACGTAAACTGCTCGGCTTGCGGGGCGCAGGCAGTTGCCACGGGAACGGGTGTGCTTAAATGACAAAGAGAGAGAGTAAAAAGGTAGGAGTGGTTTTGAGTTGCTCACCTGTTCGGGTTATTTTACATTTCTTTACCTTTGCTGTGTCGCATCACAGCTGCTGTAGTTTCTGAACGTTAAATAAACGACAAACTTGAACTAATTACCTCGTTCATTTGTGATTATACGTCATTCACAACAAACATCAAATAGGACAAATATATTTTATTAAGTTTTAACAAACAAATGGCTTCTACCGCGATAATTATGTGAACTTAAATTAGTTATATTCCAACTTCAGAAGATTTGCCTTTACCTTTACAGAGCTCTTTGATTCCTCCTATCAGTCTGTAGTTTCTCATATTGAGGTCATCAAACCAAATTTCAGATCTACCATAACTAACCAGCTTCTGACTGAGGAACCAATGACCTCCTCACAGTTTCAGAATCTCACTGAGGAAGAAACTGCGTTAGGTTTTCTACCACTTTATTATTTCTGCTATAACTGATGTATATTCGCATATAAAATAAGTCTAAAATTTTTATGTCTTTGTGTCATGCGGTAGATCTCAGCAGGCTGGTGAGAGAAAACGTAGATCTTGGGCTCAAAAAGTTTGGGCACCCCTGCTCTAGAGACTATACCAAGTATAAAACTAGTTTTTGACCCCAAATTTTTCATTCTAGGTTTATATCCTAACAGACATCATATGCCCAGAAAGGTTATTACTGCCATGGATTTATGTTTACTACTTGAAAAAACAATCATAGCACTCTCATGGAAGAGTATCAGTAAGCCAAAATTCATTAACTGGATTAATGAAATGTCCACAATATTACCAATGGAAAAGATTACTTTCATTATAAAAGGGGAACTATCACTATTTCAAAATACTTGGGGTCCTTTTATGGAATATATAGAAAACATGAATATGAGGGGCGTCGGGGGTGAGTTATAGTTGTGGTTGGTCCCCTGCAGTGTCCTAAGATATTCTTATTTATTTGAATACTTGACTACCTCACTTTGAATTATACATTCGAGTTTGTATTTTCTGAACCACGTACAATACTAAAATAATTTGGGCTAAATCCTGGAAAATAGAGAAACCATTATTGTTGTAATTGTTTCTTCTCAGGAGGGTTTGGGGTTGGGGGCATTGTTTTTCTTTTCTCGTATACTCTGTATGTAATAAGTGCTGCTTTAAAATATCTCATAACGACCTGGCTTGCAAGGAAAGAGAAGTTGAATGTTGGACAATAATTTAACTACCCTGGACATTTCCTTTGATGTGAGAGCACACTTATATCCTGTATATTATTGAAAACATTGTTGAGAAACCAATAAAGATAATGTTGAAAAAAAAAAACACAGGAGATGAATTAAATATCAGCAACAAAACAACACAAGGAAGGCTGAAGTTTTTAGTACTGCTACACTACTTGGATGTGGTTCATTGACTGAGATCCACTGAGCGTAAAGCTTACCTGTACGCAGTTTGGAAGCCATATAGAACCAGAGCAGTAGGCTGTTTTTAAGATGCCTTTTAAAAAAATAACAACCTCAGATTTAGTGAGCTGTAGCTCTACAAACTACAAGGCCGAGACACGACCCTGGGGTATTTATTCCTGATCTTATCACCAGGCAGAAGTAAGTCAAAAAACTGAACCCCCCCCCTGAAAAAAAGCAATTTTACAAAACCAGAATAGAGGTTTCCCATATGACAGCATCTGTTCACATAGGAGCCATAAAATGTTATTATACAGTTTCTACCAATGGCTTGAGGACATCATTCATGAGACAACTGTTTTAGAACAAGTAATAAATGTTTCAGTGAAGTGAAATCTTTTGCTTTCTCATGTTTCTTTTTTTCAAAAGCCACTTTGGCAGCAGCTCTTACTGGATATTCATGACTTAAACAATCACACTCACAGGCTCCCTCCATCCAACATGACTGATCTAGCTAAAAGGGAGCAGAGGAAAACGTGAGTCTGTAGACGTGCCGAGCTGGTAAAGACTACAACTACAGCAAAAGGTGATTCTACAAAATACTGAGGCAGGAGAAGGTAGATGAAAATGCATTTCATGTCTCTCAGATTTTTGTTTGCAAGAAAAAAAAAACGCATTTACCCTTCCTTTGCTTTGTTGTATGCCCTACTTTATGTTAGCTATGCCACCAAATCACACCAAAATACATGGATTGTGCTGACTCCAACATTATGATTTACACAAAACAGAAATTTCTTCAAAATATGCAGATTGCACTACTTCTTCAGCAAAGAAAAAGGTCATTGATCCAGCTCGGGAATCTCCAATTCACAAAAAGCCACATCCACTCCAAAAGTGTAGAACCTTTAGGAACAAACCCATTGGAGAACGCAAAGCTTATCTTAAATATAACCATATCTGCTACAGGTGTTGCGGATCGACTCAACACATGGCAAAGGACTGCAAAGCAACCACTAAATGTTTCGAGTGCCAAGGTGAGGCGCACATAACAGCTGTACATCCAAATCCTCATTCAACTACAACTGAGAGCTGTTGATCTGACAAAGAGGAAAGCGGGGAGCCAGGTGAAGATACACCCATCACATCAAAGTGCACAGAGGTTTGCAATAACCTAGACGGTTCACGTTCGTGTGCTAAGATTTGTTTAGTTAAAGCATACCCTGTAGGAAAAGAAGACAAAGCAGTTAAAATGTATGCTGTTCTTGACGAGCAGAGCAACAAATCACTCACAAAGACAGAGTTTTTTGACTTGTTTGGAGTTAAAGCCAACACAGCTCCATACGCGTTAAAAACCTGTTCTGGAACTACAGAGACATCCAGCAGAAGAACTTTGTCCTCAAGTCTATGGATGGAAAAGTAGAGATACCACTTCCTACCTTAATTGAATGTGACATGGTGCCAGACGACAAACTGGAAATACCTTCACCTGAAGCAGCACAACATCACTCTCATCTAAAGTCAATCGTCCATAAGATTCCAGCAGTGGACCCAGAGGCTCCCATCCTGCTGCTGCTAGGAAGAGATGTCCTACGAGTGCATAAAGTGAGAGAGCAAATAAATGGACCTCATGATGCTCCATATGCACAGCGACTTGACCAAGGAGGAACTTAAGTGTCTTGAGAATGGAGAGACATTACCTAAACAAAGCTCACTTCAGAAACTTAACCCTGTGAAGGACAGTAATGATTTGCTGAGAGTTGGAGGTCGTATTTCATCTGCAAAGATTTCAAACGAGGAAAAACATCCACTGATCATTCCCCGAACATGCCACATTGCCACATTGTGAGATTTTTCCATAAGGAGTTAGTTCACCAAGGTCGCCACATACCAGAAGGAGCTATTCGAGCCGGCGGCTATTGGATTACCGGAGCCAAGCGCCTAGTGTCTTCTGTAATCAATAAATGCATTATTTGCCGCAGGCTATGTGGACATCTACAAAATCAGAAAATGGCTGATTTGCCTACAGACAGACTTACACCTGAATCACCTTTCACAAATGTGGGCCTTGATGCCTTTGGACCATGGACCATCAGTACACGTCGCACGAGAGGAGGAAGTACTAATAGTAAACGGTGGGCAGTCCTTTTCACTTGTATGTCAACCAGAGCTGTGCACGTAGAGCTGGTGGAATCCATCTGAACAGATAGCTTTATCAACGCTGTGAGGAGATTTTTCGCTATCCATGATCCTGCCAAACTTCTCCGATCCGACAGAGGAACCAACTTTGTAGGTGCATGCAGAGAACTGGACATCAACTCCAAAGATGCAGTGTTTGAATCTTTTCTCCAAAGCAAAGGATGCACATGGATTTTTAACCTGCCACATTCATCACACATGGGTGGTTCATGGGAGAGACTTATTGGTGTAGCCAGACACATTCTGGATGCTATGTTACTCCAATCAGGACACACTCATCTCACACACAAGGTTCTGAGCACTCTTATGGCTGAAGTCATAGCGATCATGAATTCCAGACCCCTGGTGCCTGTGTCTAATGATCCAGAGATGCCAACCATCCTCACTCCTGCCATGCTGCTTACTCAGAAGACAAGCACAGTGTCAGCTCCTTCTGGTGAATTCAAGATGGGTGACCTCCAAGGTAAACAATGGAAACATGGTCAGTGTCTTGCTGACACCTTTTGGAAGAGATGGAAACAAGAATATTTGTCCACTCTACAAGTGCGCAGAAAATGGACTCTCCAAAAAAAAAACATAAAGGTGGGAGATGTTGTTTTGCTTAAAGACAGCCAAGCCTACAGGAACGACTGGCCCGTTGGGATTATTGTGACAACCTTACCAAGCAGCGATGGAATCGTACGCAAGGTGGAAGTGAAGACAACAAAAGGAGGACATGCCAGGATTTTCCTCAGACCTGTCTCAGAAATTGTTCTGCTTTCCGAAGCCATTAGAATGGACAGATAGTTTTTGTTATTATGTTGACAAAATAACATTTTGTCAAGCGGGGAGTGTGCTGACTCCAACATTATGATTTGTTTAGTTTTCCAATGTTAAATTGTAAGTGAAACTACAGAGCTTTAGTGACACCTAGTGGACATTGTTCACGTATTTAATTTGTTCAGTCAAGCAGAACTCGTTCAGCTGCAGGCATGGTGTCATCGATTGTACCTCAGACACGTTTGTACCTTGGACACTATTTGTCTTTTTACAGATAAAAAGGTGTAAAACCAACAAGAGTTGCAAAATAAAACAAGAAAATTATCAAGAACTGGATTATTTTCAACTCAAGTGTTAGCTAGCTGTCTAGCTTTGTTAGCGCAACACATCGTGAGGGCAGCATATGGATGTTTGAGTTTTATTTTTAATTTTTTTTACAGTTGTTATAATACATAGCTATGGTAACACAAGGAGTTGAAAAGAAAGCTTGATTAATGCAGCACCAAACCAGAGAGAAAGAGAAAGTCCAAAACTTTTCTTCCATCATCTCTCTGCTCCTCTTTCTAAGTGACAAAAGCAAGTGAGGTGGAGTTGCAATGCTTACCACTAACCAGGTCAGAACCTTCCTTCCAAAATAATCACCATCCACAATCACTCTTTAAAATTGCTTAGATCATATGAGTTTAGATATTTAATTTCCCTTTAGGATGAATAAAGTATTTTTGAGTTGAACTGAATTCCATACCCAGTTCATGTAGTTTTAACAAAGAACCGAGTCCAAAAGGTTTCCCAGGATAATTTTTGAATATTGTCTTCCTAATCTGAAAACAATATCCTTGTTGCTATTTTTTCAGCTCTTCAGCCTTTTAAAGTTTCATGTCTACTTAGGCATCTGTTGTTTTATCGTCTGACCCCGGTCCTGGCTTTGCTAAGACTTTGTTTTTTATGGGTCATTGAGGTGACATGAGGATGATTGGAACAGAGAACTGGACTTTCGAAGCTAAGATTTTTTTAAAAAGGAAAGGATCTGGATAAAAGGGGAGCTAAGAAGAAGTGAACCTGCCAGGGCCAAGGTTTTCCTCAGAATCAACGGCAATTACTCAGCCCTACCAAATTGATTCTCTGTGACATTTTTGTTACATGACTTTAAAAAGCAGGGATCATCAGTGGGTTCAAATTTTCTGGGAATGGTTTTATTTTTGTGAAACATAACGGCAGGGTGCCAGGTTGAATGAGATATTCTGATAAAGGTTAATTAAGGACAACATGAGCACAAGTTTGATGTATCCATGGTCACTTTGCTAAAGCTTTACACTTTGCTTTCCTACATCCGTAAGACATGAGGCATGCTTACTTGGAGTGTAACACACTGTCTAAAACGTAGAGGAGAAAGTAAAAGTGTTCACATCTTCATGGCTAAAATAGCAAAAAATAGAGTAAGATAAATCTTCAAAATTGTTCCAAAGTAGTACTGATTAATGTAGTTGTCAAATATTACCGTATTATGGTATATTCATTTAGAAATATATTTTTAACATGTGAAAAATTATCTTTGCTTATACGGGCATGCAATTATGAATGCACTGTACTGGTTAAAGATACAGATATAGAAGATACTAAGAAAGACTGTTATAAACAAGTTAACATGAACAATAATTTACACCAACCCTTCTTACAAATGTAAGAGGGGTTGATGTAAAAATAGTTTCATACTTCTACCCACTCCTTTGAATGTGTAAATATACTTTACTAATGTTTTTCTTTTTTGCTTTTCTTTTACATTTATTTTGTTTGTATTTGACTTTGTTAATTCTTCTATTACACTACGTTCAATAAAGTCAAACTACTACCCTAATAAGTGCAGGACAAAAAAAAACATTATTTGAGTATTTCATCGTTTTAGAAAGTCATTTGTAGCTAATGGCTACAAATGAAAGGTCTGGGGAAGATGAGAGGAGGCATAGCAGACCTGACCTGTTTGAGTGAATAATCTCACTGGCTTGACTGATCAACTGATTCAGTTCTTTTGGATGTTTAACAGAAAAGGTAATGGACCAAGAACTTCTATTAATGGAGAGAACACTCTCAGTAAATCACCTATAAACCACAGTCAGTGTGTGTTCACTGATATTAATGCTTCTTGATTTCCTCTAAAGAGAGTCATGGTCTCAGCTCTCTGTTGGTGTAGCTCTTTGTGAGGAATATCTGGGTATTTAAAATTGTTTTATTGTTTTTCTTTTTGAGTGATGGTAAGAAACTGATTGGCCAGTAAATCAATTAATCTTCGCATTTGATGGTAGGTCAGTCAGTCTGCTACCTTGTTAGGTGTATACCATTTTTTGGTCACCATGGTCACCAAAGGATGGTGGTTTTCCATCCATGTTGGGTCTATTTTTTTTTCACTCCGCAAGAAAGATGAAGATGGCAGATAATGAAGATTTTTTTTCCTCATTACTGTTTAATACAGCACTTCTGTGTAATCAGAAGAATAGAGGGCTTGGAGATAAAGTGTACGATTTTGTCAAGAGGCTTAAATATCAGGAGTTGACTTTGGAGATTATGTGAGGGAATGATTTGCATACAGACACTCCTGACAGAATCGATGAAGCACAAAGTACTAACTCCCTGCTTCGCTGCATAAAATAAGGAGGATATTTTCATCCACAAGGGGAGAGTTCTCTTTAGCAGGAGAACAAAGGGCTGCTGGCTACAAAGACACGCTTTAGATAAAACAACTGCAGGTGTCTCTTTTAAACTCTGCCTTCCCCATTTGTCCTGTTTCAACCTCAACCCTCATTGGATTTTATTGGGTGGTTGTGAAACTTTGGTACATGGTTAATAACTGTGAATAGGAAGGAAAATCACAATGTTCTTTTGTATTCAACTCTTTTCATCTTGATACCCCTAAATAAAATTTGAGGCCCCTAAAATCTGGTCATTAATGTCGTTGAAAGAAACTGTAAAGAAGTCCTATTTCTCAGAGAGTTTGAAAGCAATGGTGTTTTCTTCTACTTCACAATTATCCACAGATTTCAGTAGTTCTATCACATTGTGCATGTTTTCTGGTGGAACCTTTCCCTCTGGATTGAAAAGATGCATGCTTAATTGGTGAATCTAAACTGAGTTTGAGTGTGTATTGTTTTGGGTCTTCACTCAAGTTCTTTTGTGATTGCCCCTGCAGTCCTGAGTCAGATGACCTGGCTAAAAACCCTGAATGGAAGGTGTTGTTTTGTGGTTTTCACTTGACTGACACTCTAACAATTTATTAAACTTACTGCCCCCACACACACTCCGTTCCACCAGCCCGTCAGGCCACAGATGAACAGTTTATCTGTGGCCAGCAACTGCATTGATGTTTCAGTTGACCCTGAGCTCTGCTAACTACGACGCATCGTATGCTCAACAACTTTTAGAAAACACTTTTAGGTTTCAAAGTTTGTCCTCGCAAAACTCTGCATTTATAAGGCAGCAATAAAATAATAAGAAAAAAAGTTTAGAAAACTGGCAAACTTTTTGAAAATATGACCAATTATCTAAGCTTTTTCTATATAAAGCTTAGCATACAAAGCATGAAGCTTGTCAGGAAAACTGCCTATTTCTGCCTTCATCTCTCTGTTTTATTTCTGTTTGTTAATTATATAAAATTGATTTTTTATTTTTCCTTAACTCTGCTATCAGCAATTCCCAAGAGACTCCTGATGATCATTAAGAAATAACAAGTTCCTCAGAGTTCTGTCGGAGTAAATGAAGTCAGAATAAGAGTAAATAGAAATTATTAAAAGTGTTGACATAAAGCCAGTCAGTGTCTTTCTCTTTGATATGTTGGAGACAAACAGCAAAGTTTATGTAGTTACTCAATATGTTTTGCTGAAATATTTCTGCCAGTCTGACATTAATTAGAAGATTATATATATACGATCAGAGAAAGACTAGTGCTAAGACCGTATGCGACCCCGTCATTGAAGAACACTTCCACCGAAGTCTTGGAAAAAACTACAAAGAAGCCGATGCTGTGTCCAATTCAGTTTCTATCATGGGTTCTGTGGATGATCACTTTGCGAATGCACTGGGAGATGCCTGGCTTCAGATACAGGCCAGAGGTAGCAGCCACCAGACTCCAGTGGACGACCGATAAGAGGGGCAAGGAGGGAATTGAAAGGGATCACAAACCCATCTTTGTTCTGAATCAGCCACAAATTATTCCAAATTATTATGCAAGTGATATTTTATCAGATTTTCCTAAATTGTCATTGCAAATGATTGTCAGTATAATTTTTAAGCTATGAACTATTACAGTATAAATCAAATTTTACTGAACAAAGCTCCCAATGAGAACAGTATTTTTTTTATGCCCATAGCAGCCAATGACACAGTGGTATTCCTTGCAGCATGAGATGGTGCATTGTCATGCATGAAGATGATTTTGCTGCTGAAGGTACAGCTCTTCTTTTTGAACTATGAAAGAAAGTGATCAGTCAGAAAGCCCATATGCTTTGCTGAGGTCATTTTCACATCTTCAAGGACTCTGAAGGGGCCAACCAGCTCTCTCCCATGAATTCGAACCCAAAAATGACTCCACCACCTCCTTGCTGACGTCACAGCCGTGTTGGGACATGGTGGCCATCCACCACCCATCCACTACTGCGTCCATCTGGACCATCCAGGGTTGCACAGCAGTCATCAGTGAACAAGTCTGTTTGAAAATGAATCTTCATGTCCTGCTGGGCCCACTGCCACCGTTTCTGCTTGTGAGCTCTGGTTAGGGGCCCAATAGTAGTTGATGCACAACAAGCCTCTGGAGGATCCTCCACCTGGAGGTTCCAGAGGCTCCAGCAGCTTCAAATAACTGTTTGCTGCTTTGTAAGGGCGTTTTAGCAGCTGCTCTCTTAATCCGATGAATTTGTCTAACAGAAACCTTCCTCATTATGCCTTGATCTGCACAAACC
>CAEGAE010035037.1:0-13013 GCA_903067095.1 Girardinus metallicus | reverse complement strand
CCTTTTGCAAAAGCTTGGTTAAAACCTAATACGTTGTCTGTGGTTCTTTTATGTAGGTTCGGAAAATACCTATCAGCAGCGTTCTGGATCAGCTGCAGCTGGTGGATTAATTTTTTTAGGTGAAGGAAAATTTATGAAATTTCAAGTTGATAAAATATCACTAAGAGGTTTTATTTTGCTTTTAAATGCGGTTTGAGGTTGTTATAACCCAGAGGTTAAAACCTTCCTTCTCAGACAGAGATAGACCTGGTTACAAAGAAGGGGCCAAACTTTGACCTCAATTAAATATGAGTCATCTGTATTTCTAGCTGTAATTTAGACCCAAGTATCTTGTCTAGATTTAAACCAAGCCAATCTGGTCTAAATGTGCTAAAATACCAGACAACATGAATCCAAACTCAAGGAGAGCCTTATATACTTTAATATTTAAAACTGATTTAATTCTTTTTACATAATGTTTTCATTTGTGGGTTGAATATTACAGAGAATGCTGATATATGGCAGGATATTTACATATATACTCCATTCAGACAGGTGGAATCTACATTTTAATTGAAAATGTCTGCAAACCATGAAGCTGCACAGCAGTGATAGCAAGACACTCAATGTTATTTATACTTAGTGACACCTGGTGGCTGAACATAGACAATGTCCAAATTACCCTGGTGCACCCTGTATTGTGTCATTATTATATCACATAAAATATATTTAACTTTTCTGATGTTATCAAAATGAGCAAAATCTGAAATTTTGTTTATTCACTTTTAAATAACAACATTTTTTTGCTCTTACGTCAGGTCTCTTAGCTCCATGACTGATGTCAGCTGGGAACTCTAAAGGTTTAGCAGATCAGCGGTAAGCAACACTTTTCAGTTTTGTTCTATTTTAAATCACTGAAAAAATGATTCTTCATTGAGGTTCAGTTACTTATGTTTCTTTACTTATGGCAAGAAATGATGTGTGTCAAATACATAGTGAGGAGGAGAGGTCTGGTTAACTGACCATCAGTTTTTCCTACTTCTTATCCCTGAGCTGCGTTTATTTGTAGAAGAAGTGGATGATGGTTTGTTGCTCTGAGTAAAACTTCTTTCATCTCCTCAGTCCTTTCAAAACCTGCAGAGATGGAAAAGATGAATCTAAGAGTGTCTTCCTGCGGTTTTCTCAGATTTTCCAACTTTCCTCATTAGAAGTACAGCAAAAACGGCTGCTGAAATAAGAATTCTGATTGGGAAAGTTTTATATAAAATTTAATACCTGCCACTCATACTGAAGTGCTGTATAATATTTATTAACAGACATGATCTGTTTGTGTGCATTAAATGGAATGTAACGTATAATTATTGACTTGTATTGCTGAACACAGTCAGCTCAGGTGTGACAACCTTTCCACCTGTGAGCCACAACTCAGCATAAATTCTGTCCTGCAACATTTTGCCAAAAAGGGTTTTAAACATTTTGCATCAAAAAAGATAGTTTTGGAAAAACTATTTTTCTTGTCTGCATGGACTGAAACCTTCAGTTTTAACTTATGGACTTCGGGAACTGAATACTAAATACATGTAGGTATTATTGTAAAACCGCCTCTTGCCCAGGCTTGCGTTCTGCTAAGCTCCTCTACCACAGAGCCACTCCCACACAGCAGTCAGACCATTACCTGGGCTAAACTGGCTCCCCATGAGGCTCTGCAGAGAAAAGCATTGCTTTTTTATAAATAGAAATATAGTTTCTGCTTCTATTGAATCATTCTATATATTTTGGAGTGCTCATAATAAATGTAGCTGGAAATGAGTTTAAAGATTGGGTCTCCCAAACAAGAAGACGTGTATTTTCAACATTTTTTCCACTCTCCTCCTTGACTTTTTCATGACAGCAAAACGGTGAGTAGAAAAGATCAAATTATGTATCTCAAGATTGCAGATTACACACAGACAAATAACTGCCTTCCGTCATTTTGGACCATTTCCTTTGGTAGCTAACAGTTTTATTTATAGAAATGTATTTGATTGAATAGAAACAAATGGCTTTTTGTATTTGGGTTTGTTATGCAAACACAGTTTGCTCATTTATTATTGCTAGGATTATCTTTCCTTCATGTAACCTTCTCCAATAGAAAATGAAAAGGAAGGAAAACAAATGATTTTTTTTAGGTAATCTGAATGACGATTTTTTTGTCAGATTAAAAGTTTTTAATATTTACAAAAGAAAAGAAATCAGATGGAATGTGAAAAGTATGAAGATCAAACTTTAAAAAGGCCTTTGTTAACCACACCCTGCTGTATGTCTTCATGAAGACATGCTTTTCTACACATTGCCGACACCTGTGACTTGTTCTGCATTAAAACATTTATGATACATCTTATAAACAAATAAATAAATATTTGATCAAAGAAAAAATTTGAAACCAAAATGAGTTTCTAGCTTTATCAGGGAAATACATCAATTAACATTTGTAATGCTTACACTGGATTTTCTAACATGTAACTTAGAAGAATATTACAGCAATGACTGGTCACAGCATAGGAGTTTTATTAACCAGATTTATATTTATGTATTTGTTTTAACTGAAAATGTCTTTTGATTTTCCTCAAGCTTCTTGGTGATTTGATCAGTGAAATCATGGCGGCTGTTCCACTTGGTGAGTCTTATTGACATCTCAAATGATGACAATATTTTACCACAAATACTGTTTGAAAAGCCATTTATGTGATGCACTAATATGTATAAGGAAAAAATAAATACATTTAATGTGGAGAAGATTTGACCATGTTTGTCATTTTTAATGTCATTATAATGATAGTCTGGGAGCCTGGTGGTGTTGTAATTGAGACCCATCTTGGGGCCACATTTTCAAAGTATTGGTCTGGTTTTAGTCTCACAATGAGTGCTGGACTTGATTGCTGCTCAAGACCAACACAGTTTTTACTTTAAAAATTTCAGTGCCGCCACAGAGAATGAAGGATTTAAAGGAGGAACATTTATCAGTGCAAACATAGAGATATTTTGCTGTCCAACAGAACGTCTCCAGCTATCATTGGCTGAGAGGCAGGGCACACCTGCACAGGTTACCAGTCCTTCACAGGGCAACACACAGACACACAGGACAAACAAGCACACACACACACACTCTCACATGTAAGGTGAAAGTGCTGCAAATTAGCTTACGCTATAAGCACCATGATAAGCATGGGACTGTTTTGTGTTTCAGTCCCTAACAAATAAACTTAAAAAATAGTTTAGAGAGGCTAAATTAACCAAGGAGTCAGGCTGCTCCAGGGTAGCTGTGGATAGTAACTTGCCATCATCAGTGTATGAAGGGGCAAAAAAGCTATATGATGAATAATCTGGACAAATCATTACTGCAGAATTACAGGCTGACCTCTGACCTTCCATTCATCAGCAACATTACTGAAAAAGATCAACAGTTAAATAGCTGCCTAACTATAACTGACTGCTGTGATATCTATGATTTCAGTCTGGTTTCCATGGTTACCACAGTACTGAGACTGGCCTAGTCAAAGTGTTTATTCATATAAACACGGACTGTGGAAGAACCACAGTGCTGGTTCTGTGGGACCTCCGTGTTGATCATGACGTTACTGAACCGACTCTGTCTGTCCATCCGTGTTGTTAAATGATTATCTTTCATTCCGTTTAGAGCTAAATTAACTCTTTTCTGCAGATGTGCTACCTCGGAAACGAAGCAAAAGCTATGAATTTCTTCCACCTTCCAGTAAGTACAAATTACAAACCTGAACTTGAAATTGTCTAACGTTTGTCATTGTAATTCTTTTCACCCTGTTGTTAAACTGATGTTCCTCGTCGCTATCCTTCTAATCTGTCAGCAGCTATTTTGTAAATAATAGTGAAATATTTCAGTCTCTGCAAAGCTGGTAAATGTATACCCAAAACTTGCAGCTACAACTGAAAATGAAAGGTACTAACTTTGCAAGCCACACTTTTCATATTTGTATTTGTAAACCACATATGTCCTTTTCTTTCTCTTAAGTTACATATTACTTGGTGTTGATCTATCATTTGAATTCATGGTAAAATATTAAGAAATTTGTGGTGGCAAAGTGAGAGAGCTCAAGTGGGTGTAAATACTTTTGTGATGTTTGTATTTGTTTCATAAATAGAAAGTGGTCATTGTGAGGGTCAAGTAAAAAACATTTTGTGATGTGATCAGTGACCATTAGTAAATGGATGTTGGAGGAAAAAGGATAAAAAAGTTTATTACTTTCTTGTGGAAATAATTTTTTATGTATTTGTGTTCTAAATGTTTTTACTATGAGCGAAGCAGAACTAAATTAAAATTCCTTGTTTATGCACAAGTTTAACTAGTAAAGCGAAGGCAGTATGTGAAAGGGGTTAGATGAAGAAGATCTGTTTCATTCTGCGTTGACGACAAGCAGGAGACACAGAGAGTAGCCTGCAAGCACAGCAACTGAGCCGAACGCGAACACCGAGAGCTCACAGCCATCACAGTTGAGAACGTGCCAGGACATGTGTGAGATTTAAAAGCACACACTGCAAATTTATGTTTGTTCACAAATTTGTGCACATATTAGTCACTCAGATTGGTTTGATACATGTAACTCTACAGTTTTTGAGCAAAACTGTGGGAAAAGTGAGTGTTTAACCACCAACACTAGGAAACTAAGGATTTGGTTTTCTTTGTGTTTTGAGTTTTTTCTGTGTGTCTAGCGAGTCTCCATGTGTTCCTCTCTACCCTGGATTGTTCCCAGGTGTGTCTTGTTCCCTGATTACGCTCTGTGTATTTAAGGTCACCTGCTGTCTCTGTCTGTTGTTGGATCCTTGTCAAACTGTTTGTGTTTCTGTCCGTCTTGTCCGTGTCTCTCATGTTCCTGTGTATGTCCAGTTGCTACAAGTTTGTGAGTTTAGCCCTCCGCCTGACTGTGCTGCCTGTTTGTGGATTTATTTTTCATTAAAATCATCATTTTCATCTTTCTACCTGGGTCCTCTCATCTCACCAACTGCACCTCATGACAGAAACCTGTGGGTGTTAAAATACATTCATCCCCCACAAGACGTACAAGACCCGTCTGACTAGTTATATCAGCTTGAGAGATCTGGAACATGTATCAAAAGTTAATCTCACTCTAATCTGTTACTTAGCATTTTTCTTTTTAATTTCAGTGTCTGACCTGAGAGTTGTCTTACTGGGTGGCAGCTGGTCTCAGAGGAACTGTGTGGGGAACTTCATACTAGGATTGGATCTTTTCAATGGAGCACCTCAGTCCTGTGTGAAAATTGCTGGGCCTGTGGCAGACAGAAAGATATCCATAATTAACACTCTGGATTTGCATTTTCCCACGGCAGACAAGCTGACAGATTTTACCAAAGACTGTGCAGCAGCCTCTGATCCTGGACCTCATGTGTTCCTGTTGGTTGTTCAGCCTGAAGATTTCACTGAGGAGGATAAAAACAGGATTTACAGAGTGCTGCATCAATTCAGTGATCGATCGTTTGATCACGCATTAATCCTGAACGTGACAAGCCGACATGAAGGTTCAGCTTTGAGAGAGAAATACATGAAAAATCCTTCTTTACAAGACTTGATCAGAAAATGTAAATACAGATACTTAAAGAAAAGTGACATTGAACTTCCAGAGCTGCTGACTCGCTTTGGTCAGATTGTTAAAGAGAACAACAGAGAGCATGTGAGCTATGAAGAGTTTGAAGAAGCAACAACCACTCTACCTGGAGGCCCTCAGAAACATAGAAAAGCAACAAATTATCTTGTGTCTGCGGTGAAAGAATCCGGTAAGTTTGGAAACAGAAATACGTTAACTTAAAGAGAGTGAAGTACATAATTAAGTCACAAATTGTGTTTTCTCAGGTATCCATGTGTATAAACAGATAACGTCTCAGGTTTTGCTGCATTGGAAAAACTCCTTGTCTGATGGTGAGCTGGTTTTCACACATATGTACGAGTTAAGAGATTTGCAGAATATCTAGATTGTTCTACAAAGTCTATCTTAATGTTCCTGAGAGGGAAATGGAGAGAATATCTGTAGCAATATCACCATTTGCATACATAGAAGAAACAAGAATATGAATTACATTAGGAGAAATATTCCTCAAACTCAGCAAAATGCCAACATTTTCAAAAAGTTGATCTGCCAGAATAATATTATGATGGAACCAGGTATAAAAATATTTTCTACTTATACAAAAGTCTTCATTGTTTCAACCAGTGAGGAGAATCAGTAACCAGAATACGACCATACAGTGGAAATGTCTCTTTACATCCACTGATTGTTTTTTAAAAGCCTTTAAAATTTAGAGAGCTTCTTCTTTTCTGATGCTTTGTGATGGTTGTGCCTAAATATAGGGCCTACTCTGTAAATGATATGCCTCTAATTGAAATTTTGGATCAGTCCTTAACAGTCTTGATTTGTCCTTGTATCATCGGCCACTTGTATTAAAGTAAGAACTTTATGAGAAATTAGCATCCCTGTTAAGGACTGCTTTTAATTTGATCCACACTTTCACTTTTGTTGATGTAAATGTTGTCCAGCTTAATTAGTATTTCAGTCCATTCTTGTTGTTTTAAGTCATTTAATTTAGAGGTTTGATTGCGAGAGCTCAGATATTCTCAGTATGATCTTGGTTTCCTCTATTCTATTAGCTTTGGTTTTGTTACTGAAACATTTTCTCTGAGATTTACCAGATTCAAATTAAAAAGATCCCAATTAGGAACAAAAATTATCATAAAAAATAAATTAGGGTTGTATTCTTCATAGAAACCCCTTATCAGGTTCTAGTGATTATGATTTGTACTGACTAAAACTGAATACAGAAAATTATTTGTTTATTTTGGAATCAGTTATTTAAAACTATTTGATAGGACAGACAAACAGCAGCTATAAGATATTGGAAATTAAAGGATGTTTTGGATGTTTGCCAAACCAAACATCCAATAAAAGTTCCATCAAGCCACCACTTAGGCTCTGGGGTCAAGTTTCTACTTTCTTTCTGACCAGAGCCCAAATGTCAGGCAAAATCAGCAACAGAAGCTGAGTTTCTGTTACAAATGTGCTGATGTAAAAAAAAGACAAAAAAACACAAACACTATACATTAATAAACTTACATCATTTTTATTGACACTGTAAGTTTCCGGCAGCGACGGATGTAAACAGTTACATAAAATGTATTTTTAATTCAGTCATGGTGCCAAAGCTCACCATCTATCAGGCGTCACAGGAGATGCTTTTGAATGACACAAAACGTTTTCTGAACTGTTGAGAGCTGTGGTGGAGCCATGTTTAGTTAAAAAACTAAAACGAACCTCCTACCACTTCTCCTCTTCCCAGAGCAACAACTTCTTATTGAAAAATGGGAGTTTTTATTTTAAATTGGTGTGCTTGAATTAAGCAAATTTCTTTTTGCAAATTCAATTTGTGCAATTCTGTGGTTAATGGAAACAGCTATTGTTGGCATTACTCAACAACAATGAAACTGAAACCATGAGTAAGAGGTCTGTTCCAAAGATTCACTTCCTGTAGCACTGAGATTCTGTTGGCTGAATAATCCCTTGGAGTTTCATTAAATAATAATTTAATACTTAGTGTACCGTGTTCCGGTCGGATCATTATTTGTGTTGGGCAGTGCTCTCACTTCCTTCTATGAGTTGTTGCTAAGTGGTGGCAGCATAACATCCAATTTTCTGGGTTTTTATCGTTTTTCGGGGGACAAATAAGCATTCTTAAATTGATTGGCACGATTCTTGGAGTACGACAGCCTTTCTCCTCCCGGAACTGCCTGGTGGGCGGCTAAAGCGAATGGTGGGAAGAGCACTGCAGAATGAAAGGTGATGGAAAGGTCCAAAAGTTCCAAAAGACCAAATTTGAAATCAGATTTTCAAACATGTTGAGTATGTGTGCTCTATGTAGAATATTATATCACTGGCATATAACATGCATTTACAGAACTGAACAGCAACTTTTGGAATGACAAAAATACAGAAGTAAAAATGCAACAGTCTAAAATGTCAAAGAACTTCAATAAATAAAAACATGTTAACTGTGCAAAAAAAACATATCCATCTCAGATCACAACTACTTTGATTTGTAAGTTTTTCTTTTTTGTCTGTTGCAGTCTTTGCTCTGCGGATTGTGTTGTTGGGGAAAAGTGAGGATAAGAAGACAAAACTTGTTAAATTCCTTCTTGGGTCCCAAAATGTTTATCACCAGAAACATTCATTATATTGTATGGCATCCTATGGCGAGTGGAGAGGAAAACCAGCAGCAGTAGTGAAAGCTCCCGACATGTTCGGTCTGACTGTGGAGTCTTTCATAGAAGAGATGCAGAGCTGCACGAGTCTCTGTCCCCCTGGACCAAATGTTCTGCTGCTGCTGGTGAAACCTTCAGATTTTACTGACAGAAACAGGAAAACTCTGAAGTTCATCCTGAGTTTATTCGGTAAACATGCCTTCAAACATTCAATGGTCATTATGACACATGTGAGTGAAATAAATGTTTCTGTCAATGAGCTCCTCAAAGATTGTAATGGGAGACATTACAGTCTAGCCTCAGAAGACCATGAACAGTTAATGAGGAAAATTGAAGAAATTGTGCTGGAAAATCAAGAAACTTTCCTCACTTTCACAGAGGAAAAGCACACAGAAGAGACAGCAAGAAAAGACAACTCACTTTGTACTTCTGAGCTACAAGAGCTGAAGCTGCCTCTAAACCTGGTTCTGTTTGGTCCAAGTGACCCACTGAAGACGGCAGCAGCCGAGGCCATTCTGGGTCGTAAGGATCTTCCTTCACAGTGTGTCAGGAACCAGGGAGAGGCGTTTGGACGGCGGGTTTCTCTGGTGGAGCTGCCTGCCTTGGATGGAAAAGCTCAGCAGGAAGTGATGGAGGAATCCTTCAGGTGTGTCTCCCTCTGTGACCCTGAGGGTGTCCACGCCTTCATCCTGGTCCTACCTGTGGGTCCCCTCACTGATGAAGACAAGGGAGAGTTACACACCATGCAGGACACATTCAGCTCCAGAGTCAATGACTTCACCATCATCCTCTTCACCACAGACTTAGATCCTGCAGCTCCAGCCGTGAGTAACTTTATAGAGGAGAACAAGGACATCCGGGATCTCTGTCAGAGTTGTGGAGGAAGACATTTTGTTCTGAACATCAGGGACAGACGGCAGATCAAAGACCTGATGGAGACGGTGGAACATCAGAGCTTTTTTAAGTCCAAAGGCTACACAAAGGACATGTTCATCAGAGCTCAGATGGAGAGGGTTGTAGGACAGGAAAGGTTTAATGCTGAGCTAAAAGCTGAACTGCAGAAGATCAAGAAGAAGAATGAAATGGGAAACAATCCTGGGAAGTTGAGTAAGGAATGCCTCAGGATGGTGCTAATTGGGAAAACTGGCAGCGGAAAGAGCGCAACAGGAAACACCATCTTGGGTGAAGAACATTTTAAATCTAAAGCCAGTGGAAAGTCGGTCACCAAGTTTTGTGAGAAAGCAAAAGGAGAAGTTGACGGTCGGCCCGTTGTTGTTGTCGACACGCCTGGTTTGTTTGATACGACTCTGTCCAACAGCGAAGTGGAACAGGAACTGGTGAACTGCATCAGCATGTTGGCTCCTGGACCCCACGTGATCCTGCTGGTCCTGCAGATCGGACGGTTTACTAACGAGGAAAAAGAAACTGTGGATCTGATCAAGAAATACTTTGGCAAGAATTCAAAAAATTTCATCATCATTACATTCACCAGAAAGGATGATTTAAAGGGGCAAAGTTTTGAGAGTTATGTCAAAGACGACTGTGATGACTTTGTCAAAAAACTGATCCATGACTGTGGGGGAAGATGCCATGTATTTAACAATAACAACTCCCAGGATCGCTCCCAGGTTAGGGAGCTGCTGAGGAAGATTGACTCAGTGGTCACTGAAAACGGTGGGGGGTGTTACACCAACGACATGTTCCAGGAAGCTGAGTTAGCAATAAAAATGGAGGTGGAGAGAATCCTGAAAGAGAAAGAAGAAGAGTTGCAGAAAAAGAGAGAAGAGCTGGAACGAAAACATAAGGAAAAAATACAAGCAATGGAAAAAAAGTTGGAAGAGCAAAGAGCAGAAATGGAAACAGAAAGAAAACTGAGAGAAAAACAACTTAAAGATATGGAGGAAAATATAGATAAAGAGCGAGAACAGAGAAAGAAAGAACAGGAAAGAAGAGAAGAAGAAGACAATATGAGAAAGAGGCAAGAGGAACATAAACACAAGGAGTGGGAAGAAAAACTTGCAGATCTTGAGAAGAAAATAAAATCAGAAGAAGAGAGAAAGGAAAGTACTGACCGAGAGCTGAAGAAGAGCAAAGAAGATACCCAACAGGAGCGGGAAAACTGGGAGAAGGAAAGAAATGAATGGTGGGAAAAACGATATCTAGAAAACGAAGAGAGACATCGGCAGGAGCAAGAAAAACTCAGAAAACTTCAAGAGGAATATGAGCTTGAAAGAGAAAAGGATCGGATAAAAAGTAAAGAAGAAGATCGCATCAGAAAAGAACAAGAAGAGAAAGAGAGAAAAGAATTAGAGGAAATTTATGAGAAAAAACTGGAAGCCATAAAAACTAAATATGAAGAAGAAGCCAGAAAAAAGGCTGAAGAATTCAATGAGTTCAGGCAGAAATACACCCAGGATTTTACAGCTCTGGTGGAAAAACACATGGAGGAATTACTGGAACTGAAACAGAAGCACAGAATAGAAATGAAAGAGGCAGGAAATAGTCACAGCAAACAGTACCGCCTGTTAGGGGAGCTGTCTCAGCACAAAGAAAACAGCCTCAAAGAACAAATAGGAGACTTACAGAGAAAGCATGACAAGGAAGTAGAAGATCTGAAAAAGGATTACCAACAGAAATGTGTCATCCTCTGATTCTGATTACTGAACTCCAGACTGACTAAACCCATCAAAACTAAAGTCCATCATTCTCTCCGAAAGGACAAGAGCCTCAGATGGAGGTGGACGTGTTGAGAGCCCAGATGCAGATGTTTATCCCAGATGCAGATGTTTATCCCAGATGCAGATGTTTATTCCAGATGCAGATGTTTATCCCAGATGCAGATGTTTATCCCAGATGCTGATGTTTATCCCAGATGCAGATGTTTATCCCAGATGCAGATGTTTATCCCAGATGCAGATGTTTATCCCAGATGCAGATGTTTTCAGCCTAGTTCCCTTAGAGGAGATTAAAGTCTGTGGTGTCACTGATCCTCCACTTAGTTTTTACAGTTACGATGAGGTGTGTTCTGTGTGGTCATCCTTTATTTTGTTGTCAATCTTAATGACCAAACAATCTCCATGTGTTTATGTCTTTGGTAGAATTTAAAAGTAATTTAAAACACCCAGTTTGAAAGTTAAATTGGGTCTAAACTGGTTCAGATCATGTTTAGTAAACAGGAATTACTTGGTGTCACTTGATACTTGCAAATCTTGGAGAGCAAAAATCAATTATTGGTTTCCTCAAATATCTATGAACACCCTTTGGACGGATTTAAATTTTGACAACCACAGAAAACGTGTTGCTAAATCAACTTTCCATAATCTCATTTTTTCCAGAATAAACTGTTGCTTGTTGAAACAGCTTGTTGAAAAGACTGGAGCATGTCTTCATTGTCAGCAGTTTAGATTATTGCAATAGTGCCGATAGAGTACAAATCATCATAAAAAGATCTTCAAGAAGCATTTAGTTTCTTTTCTCTTTGACTCTGGAACAAACACCCTGAAAAACTTTAAATAAAATCTGAAACATGTTTGTTTACAGCAGCTCCATCTTCTTCACAGGTGTTGACTCAGTAACTGATGAACGGCTGAAGTTTGAGATTTAAGGTATTACAGTTTTAAATTAGTTTCTTTTTATGCAATGTGTTTCAAAGTCATTTTGTATTTTTCAATGTTTTTTATTGGACTTTGTGTACAACTGTTTGTATTGTCCAGTGAATGTTAATGTTATATAAATACACTCATTATAATAAACCATGAAATAATCCAAGCATTTCAAATCTAGAGGCTCATTTGAGTTTGATAGATGTTTAGAAAGAACGAGTGTGAAATTCAGATGTTCCAGCTTAGAAAGTTAAATAATTAGAATGACTTTAGAGAAAGTGTAACTTATTTATTGTAGAAAGATGTATCAGGATTACAATTTCAGATAATTAACAAATTCAGTGTCTAAGGACTAATTTAGTTCTTTTGGTCATTTTCTTTCATGCTTTTCTTTTTTATTTGCAGTTTATACCTTTTGTTTTATTTTAAACTGTTAAAGTGAGTTTATATAAATAATGATGTCTTTGAGGAATATGGAAAAAAAATAAAATTCATGTATTCATTGAAATGAGCATGTTCATATGTTAATGAAGAAGATTGATGGTGATATTTTCTCTTTCATAGAGTTTGAACATTAGACGTCTTTTACCTGCATACTAAACTTCACCCGATGCAGCAGAAGAGGCTCATTGACTGAACTTTTACTGGATGTTTGGTTTGACAGTCAATCACCTCCATGTGGCATCAAATGACTAAAATGTCCTGTTCAAATAAAGTCCAGGAAGAAAGTTTAGTTCATTTATAAACTTTCACAGACATAAAGTCACAAAGCACTGCACAACATGAATAATATTTAGGTTAAACGTTGTATTAAAACAAGAATAAGAAGCAAAGTTAAATCATCAAATAAAAACCTGGCAGAACAAAATTACAGGATTTCAGGAATAAACATTTATACACAACAGCCAAACCCAGAAGTTATGAGGAAAAAGATAATAAAACATTTAAGAATCTGAACTTTGGAGCAGCAGAAAAAAGTCTGAAAGTGAAAGAACAGATTGGTTTTCACTCAGGCTGTGAGGGAATCAAGAAAACTTTGAACACTTGTTACAAAGGTTCATGTGGACATTAATATTGTTATGCAGATTGGGTCTGATGCTGGTTGCTTTGGCCTGGGAGGGGGAGGTGCGCCACCCAGTGGTGAGTTCCTTTAT
>CAEGAE010035032.1:0-25637 GCA_903067095.1 Girardinus metallicus | reverse complement strand
AAAAGAAAAGCTAATATACTACATCCCGGATCGCTTAGTGCGGGGTTGGGGGTGGGGGGGGGGGGGGGGGGGGGGGGTGGGGGGGGGGATTGTCAGTTTTTTTTCTTTTTTCATTCTAAATTTGTGCAAATTTGACAGAAGACCTGCTCCAAAAGTTACTCATGCAGTGCAGTCACTTTTTAATGAGGTGCTATCCATGCACTCAGGCTAAAGTCTGGCCATATTTATGTATATTTACGTTAGCGCAAAGGTGGGAAATATGCACACACCACCAACCCCCCCCCCCCCACACACACACACACACCACCACCATTTTTCATTTACTGAGGTAAAATAACAGTTTATCATCAAGGCCAAGAAAACACTGTTGTGTTATTATTCTGACAATGTGTCACAAGGTAGAACAAAGGATATAGAATATTTTTACAATCTAATGGATTAATCAATTCAGCCATTTTTAATAGCATTCAATAATTCTTTACACTCCGCAGCTGCTTATTAAAAACATCCGCATCACTTATCTTTTGAGAACCTTAAACTCTTTTAACAGGAAATATTGTTCACAATCTGCTTGATCAATTTGTCATTTGGTAAAAGTAGCTAAACGTAGCATAGCACCATACTGTTCTAGCTGTCATATTAACACACGATCCTTAGCAATATCAAAACACCAATTTAATAACCATCTGCCTAATGTTTGTCATAACACAAAATCAGTTAACCCTTAAATTGATTGCCTGACGTTGCAGCAGCAACTTACTTTAGTTTTTATCTGCGCCTTTCTAACTTCCTGCAGTGGCTAGCTGTGCTACAGTCATAACACTAGCTTCTATGTGAATAAGAACCACAAGTAGAGCTTAAGTAATATCTTCCTCAATTACTGTGCTTATGTACCATTGTTGTTGGCATCTTTGCTCGTGTTAAAAGACGTTTGGTGACGTTTAGTTTTTTCAGTGTAATGTTAAGTTGCGATATACGAGAACGCTTTTTTTTCTTTTATTTTACGAAACCTTTTCAAGGACAAGAGATCTGTTGAAGGCTGTTGATGTACTTTTAAAACAGTATATTTTGTGAGATTTTTTTCAGTTTGGCAACTCTTCAAAATAAAAGGCCGATGGTGTTCTTTACTGGTTAAGGGGTGTTACAAGTGCAATACATTCAAATCTTTGAAATTGTCGCAATAAGCAATTAATCAATTAATCGCATGATAACTTAAAATGAGCTTCATAGTTTCCATTCTGATTGTAGATATTTCTTGAAGGGAAATCATGCTAATGAGACACTATAATTTGTCTAATTTATTGTTCTTGCTTGTTTTATTTTTGATATTTAAAATATCTTCCAGTGTTTTGTTAAATTGACTCCAACTGAACTTGTTACAAGCAGATGACTATAAATCAGGGATTTCAAACTCATTTTTGTTTTGGACCAAATTAAAATCCTGAATGCTCTTAAAGGGCCGGTTGTGCCAGAATGTATTGATAAAACCTGTTCACAAGCTGTTAAAATATTAATGAATCCTGAAAATGAAATAATATTATTGAGCATCTTTTCTGTCCCACCAGGTTTTTGATTCTTTTTGTGATGTTTTTTTTTTTGTTTTTTTGCAATAAAAAGTGTTTGCGGTACTAATTTGCAATATTTGCGTTTATTTATGACGACTTTTTATTACTTGCTGTATAGATCATGTACTACAACCTGACATCAAATAAGGCAGAGGCAGCTGTTTAGAACAAGTAAGAAAGTTTTTGACATTTTTTGAGAAAAATCTACAATAAATTCCCAATTATTAGTGCAAAAGTGCGGAGATTTGTTGATTTTGTGTGAATTCCCACGATAATTCTCAATAAACTGTGGGGGACTGATTGCTATAATTTGGCAGTAAACAGGTAAAAACTGCATTCATTTGATTGATAACATAATATTTAAGCACACGTAGTGTTTAGTCTAGGATCTAGAGGTCCACATAAATAGCTACTGCGAGCCATATTTGGCCCACGCGCCTCGAGTTTGACACAAGATGTAGATAATTCAAAAGACTTTCTAGAGTCAATCAGTAAATTGTGATCAGTTGTGTCAAATGCAGCACAGAGATTCAATAATACCACCAAAGAAAGTCTACATGTACGATGTTATGACTTGTGCCGATTAAAATGTTTACGGATGACTGAAAAGCATTGGAATGATTTATTTTTATAAGTTTATTGTAAAAATAATCAACATGTCACCTATAGTAGTCATGGTTGTCATTTTTTTAAAAAGGCTTTAACTTACAGAACAACCCCTCGGGCCCCACCTTAGGGACGAGAATGTATAGAAAATGGATGGAACTTACAGAACAATGATGTATTTCCAATTCCAACCTTTTTCATCCTTTTCACCAGATATTTTCAGAAAAATCTGCTCAGGATTTTCTTTTGCAGTCACAGTTTACATATGTATTTCACAGCAGGCCAATTTTCTGCTGGAGAAGGGCTCTCACAGCTGGATATGTTGGGAAGAGATGGGGGAGCGAGTCTCTGTCTACGGCACACAAAGGGCAGGACAGAAAATACCATGTGGATTTATCGTCTTTTCATTTAAACCATCACACCCATAGTTGCAGATGCGGTTCCTTGTACGGACATGATGGAAACGTGTTTTTTTTTTCTGTCATTAAGGAATCAGTCTGAAGCAAGATGTCAATAGTAAAGAGCGACTCCTACTGTCGCAGTGCAGAAACATATTTCAGTGAAGGTTTGGTGCTGACATCTTTGTTTACACAATCCTTAAGTCACCAACATCTGAACTGAACTTTAATTTTGTACATGTTTTGATTCATAAAAGACTCTTCTCCCCCTGAATTGTGCATCATGTCTTGCAAAAGCAAGGTTGCATTCTCAGATTACCTCAATCCCAAACGCCGCTGATGAATCGGACCGACCCGCTTATCTTTTTGACGCCCTTCCCCTCCCCCATCCGTCGTACTTTCTCTCCTAT
Source organism: Girardinus metallicus (assembly GCA_903067095.1). NCBI lineage: Eukaryota > Metazoa > Chordata > Actinopteri > Cyprinodontiformes > Poeciliidae > Girardinus > Girardinus metallicus. The sequence continues at coordinate 22,658 of CAEGAE010035032.1, read as the reverse complement.
CTCAGAGCTTTTTCTTTTGTACTTTAACATTTGGCTGCCGCCGTCTGCCTCAGTAAAAACCATCAGCTGTGAAATTGAGAATAATCATGTGGAACGAGATTGAGCGGGGAGCAGCTTGAGCTCCAGCCCTCTCCTGTCAATGGAGTCATGGCTTCTGTTGATAAAGTCTACCAAAGACTGAACGATCACCTACTAAGCATACTGTTCCTGTTGACGTCTTGCTACTCAGTTTCTTTTATTAATCTAAAACCCTTATGTCTTTAGTGACAAGGTGGTAAAAACTATAATTGAATATAAATAACGAAATCTGTGTGTTTCCTGTGTTTTTAATGGAGATTGATGACACGTCCCATTGGCGCGCGACACTGAACGCTACAGCTGCCATGTGCGTGGCATTCCTAATGTGTTTTATGACTAACGTCCATGACAGCCAGCTGGCACACAACTCATTCTGTCTTTATTTGAGGACCCTCTGGACAATTGGCAAAGTAAAACACAAATAAACCAAGAAAATCGATGATTAAAAAAAAAAACAAATCAAAGAGTCCACACATAAGATCTTGTTCACATAGAAAAATAGACACAACTTTCACTCTAAATATAAGCCCTAAAAGTGTCACGACCAAATAGGTTTTCATGAAACAATCTGTTAGATACACAAATATGATAAATAAACCAATTAATCGCATGATAAATTAAAACAAACTCAATAATATCCTTTGACATGATTTATCATTTTTTTCTCTCTACCAAAAACTGGAGGATAAAAGTTTTCAGTTTGGTGCTTTGGTCTCAACTAGCTCTTTTTTTTTTTGAAGGACAATTTTGTTTACCAAGACTTCAAAATTAATTTTATTTGTTGTTTTGTTTGTTTATTTTGGATATTTAAGATGTCGTCCAGTTCCAGTGTAAAATGTTCATTAGAATTTAAAGTTTACTGATTTTTGAGAATGTGTTCTTGCATTATTATTTTGCCATTACTGTTATGTTTTCAAAACAACAATATTATCGTTTATCGCAATAACTTCTGGAACAATTTATCGTCCAGCAGTATTCATCGTGACAGACCTAGGAATTATAACATTTATCATAGAAGCTAGTTTGAAAAACACAATTTGAATGGAGATTATTTAATGGTATTAAGCAAAGTATTAAGAGTCTAGGTGTATAAATCTAAATACTTAAAAAATTATTACTATTATTTAAACTATTACTACTTTAAATGTATTTTTTCAGTTTTATTTATTTAATAAATATATAATTAATAGCTGCATATCATCATATAGACGAGGATTACTGAACCTAAAAACAATATTTGAGAAATAACGTATTATTTATTGTTGAGGCTATACAAGACAATGTAATGAGATGATTTAGTAAATCATCCATTCATGCATTCAGATAATGACCATCTTAATAATAATAATAATTAATAATAATAATAATAAAAACTTCAGCATTAAGGTAAGGTGAGTTTGGTGTATATATAAAAAATGTATTTTTAAGTAAAAATTATTTTTATTTATTTTATCTGTGTACAGATCAGAAGAAGAAGGTTTCATTTGGGAGATACATTTTTATTTATTTTTTAGCGTGTTTAAAATACTAAAATTGGTGCTGATTCGTTTTACATTAGCTGGATATTCAGTTTGGAAAAAAGTATATTTTTGGACAGCTGCATTTGACAGAGCGGTTTCTCCAAAAAATATTCCAAAAAGTGTGCCAAGAAACAATAACTCAAAGGTTAGAGTTTTAATATTTCAGCGTATTCATGATAGTATATATACAGAGATATGCTTGAAAATATTACTTTTATTCAGGCGAGAAACTCCTCTCTTCATGTTCTGTAGCTAGCAAAGGAAAACAAGCACTTTATATTATCAGTAATAATTTGAAACAGCCCATCAGTTAAAGGACAAACCACCGTTATCATCAGAAGCAAATTGCAGGTGGACACCATCAGTAGAAACGATTGATTCGGTCCAGATTGCTGGTCTCAGCTTCCCCCAGTGAGTTTGCCTCAAACACAGATCTGAAATGGATTTATGGTTAAGTCCCCCATTGAAAACATAATAGCTCTCAGGCTCTGTCATTATAAGGCAAATGAGCATCTCCTTCACGCAGTAAACCTGCCTCTGCTCCAATAACCGGGATCTTTATTTGTTTGTCCTGAGCAGAGCCGCCTCCATGGCTCTCTACAAACAGATATCTACAGGGTGATAAAGCTGCTCCTCGGGGTCGTAGACAAGTGTCAAAACCTCCACAAACGATCAGTAATAGACAAGCCGAGAATGGTCAGTACTAAAAACAGATTACACAGACTTGACTGCATGAATTATAAAAAGTAATTTTATAAGCAGCTGGATTTCTGTCAAGGAATTAGAATCTCCCTTCAGGTAAAACAGCATAAATATTAGCAGGGACGATTTAGAGAAGGTGTGACGTTTCTTTAAGAAATGCTGTGTTAAAAACAGCATTTTTTTCCCTTCGTGTCATCAAATGTCAGCTCTAGGCCTGTCACAATAACTAATAAGTCAATTAATCGGATGATAAAACAAATGTAAAAATTTCCTTTGGCATGAATTATTGTTTATTTCTTTTCTCTCTCTCTCTCTACCAAAAACTGGAGGATAAAAGTCTCCAGTTTGGTGCTTTGGTCTCAACTAGCCGTTTTTTTGAAGGACAATTTTGTTTAGAAAGACTTAAAAATTCATTTTATTTGTTGTGTTGTTTACTTAATTTGGATTTTTAAAATGTCTTCCAGTTCCAGTGGTAAATATTGATTAGAATTTAAAGTTTGCTGATCTCTGAGAATATGTTCTTGCATTATTATTATGCTATTACCGTTATATTACTTAAAAATTGTCTCAAAACAGTAATATCGTTTATTGCAATAACCTCTGGATCAAATTATCGTCCAGCAGAATTTATTGTTACAGGCCTAATCAACACTCTGTATGCTAGAGTATTCAGTAACCAGTTGATTTCTCCATCTTTCCTTTGGTAGCGTCATTTTGCTAACACCAAAGCGTCGCTGCAGCTCTTTCCTTCACATTTTACCTCCATCTGTAAATGCAGACAGATGCTTTCTGATGTCTGCAATTGCATCCAAATGATGTCACAGTTGAACAGCTGCACTTTGTTTTCCATCATATGAATGCAGGGATGCACATACACCTTGTGTGGGATGTTGAATTGTTCTGCGTCCCATTACCTTTCCATTTCCCCCTGGGGACGGATTGGTGGTACAGATTCAGCACAGCAGGTGAAAATGCTTCTCTTTGTGTGTGTTTATATGTCTTGTATGTTCAGACGTATAGAAAATATGTTTTAGACATAAACGGTATTCACAATTTTTAGCTGATTCTCCTCCACATTAGAAATAAAAGTAATAATTGCATAACAACAGATCTAACATTACACCTGAAGAAAAATCACGGCTTTGACTTCAGAATAGTTTGTGACCAAAGATAAACTCAACAGAAAAAAAAACTCAAAGGTCTAAATCTAGAGATGTTTTTCATGCTAATTTTGAAGTACAATACTAGTCAAGGTTTCATAAAATTGTTGGGGTTAGTGGAGTCTTGCAAATAATTGTTGCAACCAACGATTATTTTTCTAATTGATTTTTCTGACGATTAATCGATTGATCAAATAAAAAATGGCCACATCCTGCTGATTTTTTTATTTTTATTTAACCACTTATTTTTACAATAAATACAATCACAAATGCAAATAATTCAATTTCTTTTTTTATTACATATAAAATTACCATTTTAGCATAAAAAAATGCAATAACGCAACTACTAATGATATTGTGCCTGATCATTAGTAGTGGAGGAAGCATCTATAGCTAAAAAAAACTGTACTAACCTGTTTTGGATTTTTAAATTAATAACTCGGTAGCAAAAGATGCTTAATTGGAATTTTTTTTGTTTGTTTTTTGCAGAATTTGAACCAGGTGAAGCTAAAACTCCCACTCGAGCTGTTCTGGGTATAGCATAAGGTTTTTCATCTTAAACGGAAAATGTATGAATTTTTTTTTTTTACAGCTTTGGCTTATTTACTATTCTGAATGTGTTGTTCTTGCATCAAATGGCCATTTTTAGTCTGTACACGCCGGTTAACAAACAATGACTAAATTAGATTATTCCAATAGTCGATTAATCACGATTGATTCGATTAATCGTTTCAGTATTATTGTTTGTCACCATCTTTGTTCAACTGGGGGGTTTTGACCTCGTCTGTTTTTAGTTCGCCTGAGGTGGGTCTGCCCCGACTGTTTTCCGGGGAGGTTGTCATGGAGATTGATGACATCATTGGTGCTCAGCACCCCAACCTCTGGGGTGGGGGGTTGCAGTGCCCTTGGTGTTGTGTTGCGGCCTTGTTTCACGGCATGGATAGTTTTATGAGTTATTGTGTCTGGGGGGCTCGCTGTAGGCGGGGTGGTGATGCGGGTGGTGGAGATCGGTAGCCTGGTGGTATGGAGAGCTGAAACAATTAACCAGATTAATTGATTATTGACATAATAAACTAGTTTAGTAATAGATTAATCGTCAACTGAGAATTCAGACAGTAAAATATTCCACACTTAAGTCAAAACTGTACAAAAACATATACATGCATTTTGCATTAAAGATAAATACAATCCTTAAATTCATTAGCTGACAGTTTTACCTTTAACTGGTTAAAATTCTGTAACAACAAATCTGTTAAGCACCGTTTTCAAAAAATAAACAGATTTGCCCTACATTGTATTGATGTTAAGTTAGCATGCTTCTTTTTTTTTTCTTTTTTTTTTTTATAAAAATAAATAAATTACAATATACAATACTTATTATACGTATCAAGGTTTTCCCCAGAAACTTGCTAAGTCAGTCAAGTTTTCTTTCCTGACTTAGCAGTCATTCATCCACCGGCCCGCTACGTTTATGAGTTAAAAAATCTTTAAAATTGACAGGAAATTTGAAATCATCAATTGATAATTATGTGTGATTGGAAGATTAATACTATAAAGTCTTAGAAAATGCAAACATTTTAAAAAGACTTAAATAAATAAGCAATGCTTAGCCTGGTATGTGCACAAGTAAAGCCTGGTGGCCCGCCAGGCTTACAGTACACTGGGGGAAACCCTGCATATACAGCTATAAATACACTTAATGTAATACTGACCAAGTAGTGCATAAAAAAATATTTAGAAAAATAAATAAGATTACAATGCACCAGTTTCAGCTATTTTTTGTTGTTTTTTTCAACTAAAGGAAAAAACATGTAAATAAAACTAAAGAACAAAACCTACCCCCAAAGTCAACCCCCCCAAAATCTCAAGTTATGCAGACCCATATTCACAACCAAAGCAAAAAAACCCACAATGACAGGCACCATCAGTTGAGCAACAATAACTAATTTAACTGGTCAATAAATTGTTACAGAAGTTATTGCGACTGATGATAATAGTGTTGTTTAGAGACTATTTTTAAGTAATATAACTGTAATGGCATAATAAAAATCAAGAACACATTCTCAAAGATCAGTAAACTTAAAATTCTAATGAACATTTAACTTTGGAACTTGAAGACATTTAAAATATTCCAAAGACATAAACAAAATGACAAATAAAATTAATTTTGAAGTCTTTATAAACAAAATTGTCCTTCAAAAATAGGGCTAAATGAGACTAAAACATAAAACTGAAGACTTTTATCCCCAGTTTTTGGTAGAAAGAGAGGAAAAAAAGAAATAAATGATAAATCAGGCCAATGAAAATTATTGAGTTTGTTTTAATTTATCATGCGATTAATTGATTTATTGATTATTGTGACAGGCCTACCTCCAAGTTTGAAAAATAGGAAAGAAAACATTGCAGTTTTATGTAAAACCTTTGTGTATATCTTCTTAAAGTGCATTTAATTTTAAAGAGCGCTGCAGATTTTACTGGAGCCTGGCAGCACAAACTGTTTTCTCCAGCATTTCAGTTGATTGCTGCTGTACCGTCAAAAATTACATGTGCTGTTTGAATTTTTAGACAATTACAGGTATTTAAATGTCTTTTGGCGACTTTGTGGGCATCCATAAGTTGCCCTGTCTCTGAAATGTTGCTAGCTTGTATTTCTCATCGTACATTGTCTCACTACTCTAATAGTGTTTTTAGCTTTGGATGGAATTGATATTGTCAGAAATTCAGCTATATTTAACATCATTCAGATGCCTACCTCATCCGTCTGTGACCATTTCTGTTTTGTTTTTCCTTGAGCTCGAACTGCTTCGCTTCACACGAGTTCTCACACAACCTCTTACTCTAAAATAGTTCTGCACCTTGTTGCTCCACGATTTCGCCCTTTGTGCCCAATTTTCTCAATGATGGCTATTACCACGGAGCACAAAGGACCACTCAAGCGAGCCAAATTAAATGTTTTTTAATTGAAGGCGTCGTTATAGTATAGCTGTGCAGCTTGTGCTCTTTTCTATCATGACTGTGCCAGAGGGAGGCGATGGGGAAGCAGCTGGGCTTGTAGATATTCTCCAAGTAATGATCGCTGTCATCATTTGGCTAAGTTTTCATTTGCTGTCACCTGGACAGAATTTATTGTTTGGCAAGGACTAATGTAGATTCGCTGCTACTGTTGTGGTTTTTGTTTTGCTGTTGCGTGTTCATGCAAAAGCTTTTTTCAAGGGAGAATTTTGTTTATTAATGATGTGATAATTTGTTGGAGATGTGTTTTAAGTACAGGGTTATTTCATATTACAGTTTAGTTTCAGGATTTGTTACCTTTGCGCTAAAGTGTTGTTCTCATAATGTTTACTGTTAAGTTTGTGTACTTTTTGCAACATGAATGAAACATTGGATTAGCAGTGAGATAAGGCGTACTCTCTCTAATCTGGCCACTTTTACTTTAGATGTCACCCACCACAGAGTGCTAATAAATAAACGATTATTACATATGAATTAAGTAGTAATTATTATTTGCTAATAATTATTATATGAAATAATTTTATTATTGGACTGTTTAGTATTTAAACATTTTGGGTATTTTATAATCACCTGATATTTCTATTATATCTTGGTTCTTCTGTGTGATTGCTGTTTTTTAGCGCTCCTGGTACTGTTGGGATTGTGTAGCGTTCAAAAAAAGCGCTGTTGTTTAATGTGAGTAATTAGAAGCAAAGCTGATTATATTATAACATTTGCAGAGATACTGACATGAATAATGTTGACTTTAAATGTCTTCTTGCAATGTGATTGTCTGAAAAAATACATTTACATTCTTTTGTGTTATAGTTTAATTTGAATAACAAATAATTTACAATTTTATAAGTCCACTTTCACAGGCATAACCTGCAGTTGTAATTTTTATTACATTTTAGCAAGCATGGGTTCAATTTATCTGTTTATTTCTTTAAAAAGAAAAATCTACAAAGTGTGTTGTGTATTTGTATTCAAGACAAATGCACAACACATTGTGTATTTGTGAATTATTGCATTAAAACGTCAGTTCCTTGCTAATCCAGCTGCAAGGTCTTTGTCTGGTTTGCATGTCTGCAGACTGACGTTTTTGCCCATTTTTCCTTATAAAGCTGTTCAATCTCAGTTACACTGAATAGAGAACATTGTCAATATTAATTTTCAGGTCTTACCATGGATTCTTAATTGGAATAATGTGTGCTCTCTTTTCTATCCATCAACCTTCTATGCATTATTTGATTTTTTTTTTTTTTTTACATGAATATAGAAAAAAAAAATCCTTAAATGATGCATAAATTAGTCTCCACAATATCCCAGCATTTAAAAGTCCATCTGTCTGAGTCTGATTAGAAGATGACAAAAACTAGAAAAAACTGTCCGGCTATCTAAAGGAGCCTGCAAGGAAACTCAGACAGTTACAACCCTTTTTACCTTTTTAATACACCTAATTAAAAGTCAATTCAATTTATTTCTGTCAGCCTTCTAATATGAGTCGAAGCAGATAAGAGCATGGAGCATGTGAGATTAGAGGAATGGGAGTGAGGCGGAGACTGATCTTATCTTTAGACGTCCATCAACATTGGATTGTGCTTGAGAAATGAAACGTCATCAAATATATGCGCAAAGCATTAAAATACATCATTTCCAGTGATTTCAATGGTCCACTTAATTACTAAAGCCGGCCGCCAAATTAATTTATGCAACATATACCACATTTAGGCTGCTGCCCATATTTAGTGGCACAAAATAGGAATTTTTTTTAGCTTTTATTTACTGCAGTCGTATAATACCTCACTGAAGAAATTTTGAAAAATCAACTTGAGTAAACTTATTCAATAGGGAAAAGTGACACCACCCAGCAGTTTTTTTTTGGCAATAGCTTCATGTTTTTTGGTGTCGAAAACAAGCCGTTTCAAATCAGCAGGCACTGTCCGTTACCTAGCAACCCTGGCAAAGCCCAGCCCGTTACCTAGCAACCCAAGCTGAGCTCCAATTTTTTTCCCCCCTTATTGAATAAATGTATATGAATCAAATGTCACTGTTTTCCTCCATTACATAATGCCCATTGAAAAACTCTTTTAACAAATATTATTTATGGTTATGTTTTTTGTTTGTTTGTTTGTATTTTTTACAAATATTTATGAGGGATAACCATAAATGTGGCTAGAAATGTACATTACTCTAAAATGTTAATCTAATCTTAAGAAACCACATTGTTGTTACAATCTTGGTTTATGGTCTGTTTCACTAATATTTTTGTATTTTATTTATACCTATAAAGTACAACCAAGGTTGATGCAGACATCACAGCAGAAGAGAGATATTGTTGACCCCGATGCTAACAAAGTCAAACTCTCTGCATAGTTATCATGCAGATATAAGTGTGGGGACTATTTTACATACTCAGTGTTTTCCAAGCTCTGTTTTATATGCAGACTGAAGCTTTGAAGTTCTGTTAAATTCGTGAAACCCACTAAACACCACATACTTTAACTTGCAGTCAAAGCTAAAAACATATTTTTATAAGGTGCAAGTTCCTGCCATAGTCTGCGTTGTTCTGGAGAAACCGACCTGTTGTCAGGAGTGCGAAACGCAGCGGTAAAAAAAAAAAAAACAAAATAACATTTGACAGTTTGTTGATATTGATGTTGAAAAGACTGGACATGCTGGTTTCAACATGAAATTACTGTTCCACATTGTAGAACAGATAGTTGTCACGCTGGTGCTAAAATAGAGGGAATGTGCTGGATTTTTAACTTTATAGGTTTATTTCTTTTTAAACAGGGAGGTGCTCCAGTTGAAGACAAGGATTTGTTTACACAGGGAGCAGAGCACAGCGTTTTATTTCTGTGTAACAGAAGCAGATGTCTGTGAATATAACCATCAACACTGAGAGCTGTGACTTTTTCCTCTGGCAACTGATTTAAGAAGATATCTTTTCTGTAATGGTATGAAACACAATTTAAGTGGAAAAGACAACCAAGTATACACCAGTGTCAAGTCCCGACTTGTGTAGGACGCAACATAAATGATAAAAACAAAAAGATAAGTTTCAAGTAATATAAGTGGCATTTATTTTCAGTTTCAGATAGCTAAATAAAGAAAATACAGCAGTAATGAAAAAATGGCAAACAAAAACCAGTGTCTCAAATCACAAACATAAAAACTCCCTCACAATCTTTGCCTTTTTTCAACAGTATTTTTTATTTAAACCTTGCAAGTAGCTACATCTGCTGTTTTGTGCCATTATTAATAATAATGCTAATAAGACTAAGATTTTACCATACAAATATGATTAGCTAATATTGGCAGTATTTATATTGCGTACAATAATACCAATGAAGATAAATGTGGAATATATTGTGCTGTGAACGATGCAAACACTCTTGTTAGAGAGTGTGTGGGAAAAAAAACAAATTTCACAAGAGCAAAACACACCCTGGATAATTCACACTTCTTCAACACCTTCTAGTCTACCCTTTTGTTTAAATATAATGGAAGCTATTTAAGGAAATTGAGGTCAACTCTCTTTTTTTTTTTTTTAGTGTGACTGGAAGACAGTGTAAGATTATAGATGACGTCGACTCAATCCCCTCCGCATCCTACGCCTCACACTGCTGCCAACAAGGCATTTTCATTATAATCCCTCAGCACAGTTAGCTAGTGGCTCTCAATACCCATAGAGTACCTTGAAATCTCTATTTAAAGCATCTTCCTACATATTTGGATGTAATAACGCCTTACGTGTGCACATTTTGTATTGTAATGTAAGCTAAGTATTAAGCTTTCCTGGTAGTTATGACTAGCTTGTACATGAGTAAGGTTTCCACCTGTGAATGTAGAAATAAAATGCAAAATGTTTTCTGGCAACTTGCCCCAGATACCATAAACAAACACCTTTTCAATGTCAATGTATTTTCCACTCTTCTTAATTGTAGTAATCCGAAGTAAGATTAGTTAAAATTATGTTTACAGTAAGTGCAAAATAATTTGTTTTAACATTCAATATCAGAGAGTAGGGTTGGGCATTTATCGTATCGTATTGTTTATCATTTATTGTAATATCTTCTATCTATGAATTTTGATTTATTGTCACAATAAATTGTAATTGATGATGTTTTATTTGAAATTCAAATGAGGAGTTAAGGGGCTCAACTCTAGTGAAGGATGCGTTTGCTCCAACATGCATTAAGTGCAATCTGCTTTGTAAATCAGATGCAGATTTGAAGCAGAACAGCGTGAGCAAAAGTTTCAAAAACCAGTGGAGAGTTTGTTTCATAAATTCTTCCCAGAGTTAAACTTTGCTCTCTTTCACTGCTGCACTCAGGACACTAGGATGGGATAAAAAATAGGAAATATATTCACTTTTTATTCAGACATTTTGATGCTGTAAGGTAGTTTTACCATATTCCTGTATTGCTAGCATTGGACCGAGTCGGCAGGTGTGCAGCAGAGCCTCCAGGGCTACATTAACCTGCTACATTAACCTCAAGGGGAACGTTAACGTGCTGCTAAAACATTTCAGCAGCACCAGACATACATTTGACCTGCTGCAGAGTGATGCTGCAGGCAGATGCTTGTCCAGTACTCAGAAACTGAGCATGAACTGCTCTTTGGACTTGATTGATGTCTGCAGATTCATATCAAATCTGCAGACAGATTTGATATTAATCAAATCTGTCTGCAGATTTGATTAATATCTGCAGACAGATATTAATCTGTCTGCAGATACTTCACTTATACCAGTGAAGTATCACTGGTATCAGAAGTGGTACTTCTGATACCAGTACATTGCACTTCATACTATGTCCTACTAAAAAACTGATGTGCGTGATAAAGAGCCACAGGAATAGAAACATAATTTAAAAATGTGTTGTGAAAGAGCAGAACCTTCTTAAAGAGACAGAGGCCCAATTTCTAGTCATTAAATTACAAAGTCAAAATTCTTTTAGGTCATATTTAATGCACATAGAATTTTTACAACAACTGAAGGTAACATAGTTATGTGATTGTGCTAGAAAGCGGAACTACGTACCTGGAAAATACATAACATTGCTCCTTCAATCAATATATATGTGTATTTATACATATATGTAGTAAGCATGTATAATTTAGGGCTATGCATTCACAAAATCAGGTTCTCTCAAGTCACAGTAGGACCATCAGTCAAGGCAGATGAAGTGAGATTGTAATATATAGAAAAAGATTAATTTTGGAAGTTTTGAACCCCATTATTTTATATTACACCACTCATCCTTTTTATCATTGGCTTCATGGCTCTCATTTCCCATGTATGATTCTTGAAGCACCTCTAGGCTTCACAGCAGAGCAGATTCAGTATAAATGTGTCTTTACTCTGCTCTGATGGTAAAGTGCACAGCGGAGCAGAGCGGAGACGCATGCAGTGTAAATCTGGTGTGACTTCTGTTGGAAGTCTGAGGTGAACAGAGAGAAAAGAAATGGTGAGAATACAGACCGCTGTGGTGCTCCTGTTCTGTTGACCATCTTGTCAGACAAAATACTTTAGTTTTTGTGTAGATACTGTGAAGCCGTGGCATTTTTACAGAAGGTTGTTGCACTATTAGGAATCGCATACATGCTCAAGTCTGAACTGCATAATTGCTTGGTAGTCTGTAAATATTGTAAGCCTGGTTTTACTTGTTCTCATATTTTTGGATCAGCAGATTGTCGTTTTGTAAACATCTCAGAAATCAACTGTAAATTTTAGCTGTAAATACTGAGTAAGTTCAAATTTTGCTGAAATGCACTTTTTTTTGTGCTGTTATTTATTGTTTGCAGTGTTGCTCTGACGTGTTCTCTACTGTCACACTAAGGTCACATTTGCTTTGTTGCCCACAGGAGCCTTACGGCTCTCCCAGATGGCCGGTGACAGATGCCACAGTTGCTCTTGCCCTTGGTTGCAGGCGGTCTCTCCCACTAGATTAAAAATAAATAAATAAAAAAGTTATATTTGAGTCCCCTCAAGGTCCCATTTCTTCCATTTGTCCTTGGCTATTTTTCTTTAGTAAGATTTACTTTATATAACCTTCTGTCTCTTAGGACACATTTGCTTTTCTGATGCATCAAAATATTTGAGCTTGATCTTCTCTGTTCCATGAGGACGTTAATAATGTCCTGTCCCGTTTTTGTCACTGCACCTTTTTGGCCTTGGGTTAAATGTTTTTTAGACATCTCTTCATATTTTCTATCAGTTAGGTATAAAGCAGAAAACATAAAGGTGTGAAATTTTGTTGTTTCCTAGATAAAACCTGTCGCATGCATCATACAACTTTATTCTTGCTTTTTTATTTGCCAAAGTTGCGTTATGCATCACCTAGACCCACAGCTATGACCCTAAAATAACATTAGAATCACTGTTCTAATGCCAAAAATAATAACGAGAAGGCCTTTTTGGCGTTGTTTTGTTGTGGGGCTTTTTAAAGAGTAGAATAAAGGTTTAACAAATCAGTGTTTGAATGAATGTGCCATAATTTTAGGATACTTCAGCCTAAATTTGACTACTCTAAGTATTGCAGATTTCGAGCAGAATCCCATCCAAGGTGGTCGTCTAGTTCAGGTTTGGTTAGTCTGAATAGGTGCTGCAAAACCTCTGAAGCCTGTAATGCGTATTTTTGTCTTGCGCTCACCAAAGCTCTGTAAGCTACTGCTAAGCGCTGAGTTATTGTCGCACAATAAAATGTTCATTGCAGAAATACAAAATCCTACCAAGTAATTTGGTCTAGTTTCTAGTGCAAATATTTTATTACACTTAAAATAAGACAAACTAACTTAAAAATAACTTCTTAATAAAATAATACGTTCATATTGATGAAGAAGTACTTGTTCTATTGGCAGATGAATTAACTTATCTGCCAATAGAACTAGTACATTTTCATAAATATTATTAAAACAAGCCTCTATATCTTGCTAAAAGTTACCTGTAAGTTAGTTTTGACTTATTTAAAGTTTGCTGAGATAGTTGCACTAGAAACTAGACCAAAATTACTTTATAAGATTTTGTGTTTTGATGTTGAGAGCGTGTGAACCGCTCTCAACCGCTCTCAACCGCTTTGATGCTGTGTCTCCAAAAATCAGTCAATAGTTGTATCTGCATACAACGTATCCATTTTGAGTAAAAGTTGGTTCTAACCCGCAGGGGCGCAGTAATAGTTGACACATCTATAAATCTAACTTAATGTTTCCTCCTTCCTTCTCCTCCCTCCTTGTTGCTTCTTTCAATGCCAGAGTTTGTTTTGGTGCTAATGTTGCATTTAAACTGAAAAACGGAAGACCTTTCTTCGGTCTCCCAGCAACCAGCAAAACCAAACGTATGTGAAATTTGAAGGTTTGCGCACTTCTCCCCAGCTGTGCGCTCTTATCCATAAGTGTAGAGCACACTTGTTCTATGTGAACCGCATCTGGCGTTCTCACTGTATATATTGGGAATTTTTTGTTGCAACTGCTTGTGGAGATCCTTTTGGCTGAAGCCAGAGCAGCAGCTGGACACAATAAGTATAGCAGCTGCGGTGCTGAGAGCCTTACAATAGCTCTCTTGGAGCAGTGCCATACCGGTTCGTTGAGGTTTTAGGTTTGGAGTGAGGCCAGCTTGGTAGTCCTGCTTCAGCTAATCTGACGGCCAAACTACACCAATGCACGAGTTATATGTTCTCAAATCTGCATCAGCAGTGTTGAAGCTCTTCCTCGTTTCACCTATTGCTATTACCACTCTGTTTAACCTCCACCATCTCACTATGAAAGTTTTGTGCATGGCTAAATCAATCAGGGAACTCTCACTCTCCATCACATGTCATCTATGTTGTGTATTTTCTACACTATTCATAGAAAACTGTAGTGCACGTGTCAAACTCAAGGCCCGTGGGCCAAATCCAGCCTGCCGTAGCTTTTTACATGGTTCTCTAGATTCTCTACTAAACACTAAATGTGCTTAAATATTATGTTATCAATCAAATTAATGCAATTCACACAAAATCAACAAATTCCAACAATTTTTTTCTCAGAAATTGTCATAAACTTTCTTACTTGTACTAAACAGCTGCCTCAGCTTTAATTGATGTCAGATTATAGTCCATGATCTGTACAGCGAGTGATAAAAAGTCACATTTACCATCATAAGTTAGCACGAATATTGCAAATATTTCCAAATTAGTACCAAAATCAAAATCAAAGTGCTTGCACTTTGATTTTTATTGCAAAAAATCACAAAAAGAATCACAAAATCCTAGAGGGACTGAAAAGATGCTCAATAATATTCTTAAAACTATTATTTTAGTTTTAAAAATTCATTGATATTTTAACAGTTTGTGAACAGGTTTTATCAATACATTCTGGCACAACTGACCCTTTAAGAGCGTTTATGATCTTGATTTGGCCCAAAACAAAAATGAGTTTGACACAAGATAGGCCAAGATAAGCCTTATCTTCAACAGATTTCTTTGTTGTTAAATAATTGGTATGTAAAATATATTTTTTTCTTTTTTGTACTGTTAATTTACCGAAATAAAGTCAATCAGAATATGAATTTCCTCCCAATATGCCTCCCTGGATTATAAACACAGCGGACTAAATTCATCGTGCTCAGGTCATTATTTTGCAGTTTGACAAAATATCAGCAATGACAAATATGATTAAATTTCTGCATCATCAAAATAAAGTTAGCAGTGAAATACAGATTGTGTATTTGTACAAACGAAATGAGATATTTCACTTAAGTCTGATGAAAATGGTAACAACATGACATGTAAGTAACACTAGAGATAAATCTGCTTCCTGTGAGTTTTTCTTTCCTCTCTTTATGACTGTAAACACACTGTCAGCTTGGCAGAGTCCGTCTGGGCGGAAGAGATTACACTTTGTCATTTCTGACTGCTGCCTGCCTCAGCAGTGTTTATGTGGAGAGAAAAAATAATGTTTGTGGGAATGTGCCTAGACTGGGAGCAGATTAAGAGAGAGCGGTGTGTTGCAAACTGGCATTATCACTTCATTCCTCTGATTGTTTTGATCATCTTCTGCCACTGTATTTGTCGTATTTATATTGCATCCAATTTTTCCATCAAAGTAGCAGAATATTAGGTTAAATTTGACATTTTCTGCCCTGCGCTGTCTTTTTGAGAGATGTTAACGTGCATTTAAAGAGTAGCTCGTTTCATAGTGTACAGATGTTTAAATGTGATGCTTTCACAATGGAGTTTGTAAAACTCTGGTTGTGTTTTACCAGCCAGAACAATTCTGCTTTCAACAAAGAAAACTGTCAGAAAGTGAATCTTGGTGTTTGTTGTAACACACATCTGACTCTTAGCATCTACAAATAAAAAACAATAATGTGTTTTTTTTCATATAGGAAACAATAGGATGTATGTATCTTTCTTTGTTAGTGTCTTTAGCCGTTCAATCTGTGAAAACGTTTACTTTTATTTTCTGAAAGACAGTAGACACAACTAAATGTAGCTCACATTTAAGTTTGTGTTTATGTTGTTAAATCACAAACTTAAACATGACAAAAAGGAGTCTGTTTATTTGCCTTCTGGTCAGATGAGTCTGTAACAGGCATCAATACATTAACAGCAACATTTTTGATGTTCTGCAATCTAAAATATATTATTTAAAAAATACATTTGTATTTGTTAGTATTTTCCCCAACCATAACTGTGCATAATAACTCTTTGCATATTTTCATATAATAACGATTATCTCCGAAACTAAAATCAAACTTCAGGATAAGATCTTTAAAAATGGGCATTAATAAATTGGATACAACTTGGGTGTAGGGACCATCTCGGATGTTTGAAGTCTCACCGGGGCTGTTAGACAACACTGCACAGCATTTTGCCAAGGAGATGGCATGCAGGGCTGTCTTGTCTGCAGCAGCCTCCAGACACATCAGTGATGGTGACAGTTGATTGGCTGCAACTCCTCCTATCTGTCTGTAGCACTCGTTCCCTGTGAACAACAACAGACAGACTCACAACTCTGATCAAGACACCCACTACATGTCTGGGTGTGTGTGTGTGTATTGTTCGTCGGTGTCGAAACAGTGTTTGATTGAAAGTGCATCTGTGGAAGCTTAAAGCCAGGCTTACTGATGGATTAGGAACAGTTTTGCAGTTCTCTGTTACTGTTATTTCTTATCGGGAAACAAATATGAGTCAGTGCAATGTCACTAAAGTGGGAGCATATGGATCTTTCTGTGTCTTCTCCGATACGTACCAGCCAATTTAATTAAAGAGCTGGCATGTCAGAAACCTGCTCTGCCTCTTTGTTTAACATTGGGGCTAATCTCTTGCTACAAGGAGGTGTGGGGGCTGGTCTGCGTGGATGCGTGTGTGTGTGTGTGTGTGTTTGGGAATCCTGCCAAACCATCTCAGAAAACCATGTGTTTCATCTTTTATCTCACTTAGCGCCGTTTAATATCTTGTGTTGCTAATATTTCCATTGATCTCTGTGTTGTGCACCTAATTTGTCAGCAAAATGGGCAGTGCACTAGAAAATTATATGTTGATAAATTTTAAAGGGCAGTTTTTTTGGCCGATTGGCGATCACCGATCTTTAAAAAGCCTGGGCTGCTGATTCCGATTGTGGTCGCTACTTTTTTATTTTGGTCTGAAATGTCACTAAATACAGCAAGAAAGTCGCTGAGTTGGTGACAGTGGGGTGACTATTGTTAGCTGCAAACATGCAGACATGACTTGGTGGGCCGTTCTGTCAGTCAAACCTCTCCAACAGCAGAGCAGAAGAGGACAGAGGTTGATTTTTGGACCCTTGCTGAGGTAGATAAGATTGGCTTCACGTGTAAATATCGGCTGATCACCTATGTCCCAAAATTAAGGAAATTGGAGCCAATAAAACTTGTTTTCCAGGCACAAAGTGCCATTTTATAGTACAATCAAGTAACTTTGTTACCTTAAGTTATCATAAAAATGCTTATCTAAAATATGATTTTAAAGAAATTTGACCTCATAATTTCTTTTACTGCACTCACTATATTTGGCCAAGTTTAATAAATGGTTTTGCCCAATTTTGCTTTTAGGGAAACATCAAATGTTTGTGGCCTTGTTTACTATAACATCGAAACAAAACAAAGTTAGTAAAAAAATATTTACGCTGTATTGCACCCAATAAAGATTATTTTATTTTATTTTGGTGGAAAAAATAAGCAAAATGCACAAAGACTCTGCTGTTTTATAGTGGTAGCCATGCTAATTTCACCGGTCTTTAAAATAGGACAGTTTTGTTTGCTTTTGTTTTAAATCTATTTTGTTTGTATGTAATTTTTATTCTTTTATTACATGATGTTCAGTAAAGTCAAACTCAAAATGTAAACTCAATTTAACGTTTTTTTTTTTCGTTCTAAATGAGTAAAACCGTGTTGTATTTTGAAACGTTAATTTATTTCCGTACATCATTTCATACTACCGATGTTTTTCACTTTCATTTAAGATCCAAATATTCTCTCAGACCGATTAAAAAGTGCTACATTTAATAAAACGTGTTTCACTTGGTTGGTGTAGGAGGTACAAGGGACCAACATAAATTTTGATGGTGAATGAGCAGAAAAGATGGCATTTAAGATACTTATTTTCATCCGTGTCTCGGCTCGTTTCTGTACAGACTGGCATTTAGTTTTACAGAGAGCTCCACCTAACAAAACAATCACATAAACAGGAGGAACCTGGGATTAAGAAAAAGACAGCACTCTGCTACAATTTTACCAAAAAGAGTTCTATAATTCATTGAAGAGGCTGTCATCTTCATCAAACCTGAGTTAAAAACTATCATTACAACTGCTGCGGTACCTGTCCAAGGTATCCTGCATGGTTTCCTCTCTCTGTCCACGTCATGTGTCAAACCCTCTAAATTCTAGACTAAACACTAAATGTGCTCAAGTATTACATTATCAGTCAGATCAATGCAGTTTTATCCGTTTCCTGCCAAATTATATCAATCAGTCCCTACAGGTTTTTGAGAAGTATTGTGGAAATTCAACAACAAATTCCAGCACATATTTTGTGGATTTTTCTCAAAAATTGTCCACGTTCTTACTTGTACTAAACATCTGCCTCAGTTTTAATTGATGTTCGATTATAGTCCACGATCTATACAGCGAGTAATAAAAGGTCGCATTTACCGTTATAAATAAGCACAAATATTTCCAAATTAGTGCCACAAATACTTTGATTTTTATTGCAAAAAAATCACAAAAAGTATCACAAAATCCTGGAGGAACTGAAAAGATGTTCAATAATACTATTTAATTTTAATAATCCATTGATATTTTAACAGCTTGTGAACAGGTTTTATCAACATATTCTGCCACAATCGGCCCTTTAAGAGCATCCATGATCTTGATTTGGCCCAAAACGAAAATGAGTTTGACGCCCCTGATCGACACGTTCGCTTAACGTTTTGTTCAACATTAAGTCCATGTGGAGCGCCGCTGCCCCGTGCTTCCGGTACCACTTCAAGGGAAGCAGAGTCTAAAAATATTCACAGTCTAAACAGCTCCCACTCACTTACCTAACACTGTGAATCACTGCATTATAATAGTGCAACATTTTGCACATGACCTTGTCTAGCGACACGGAGGACCACTCATACTGTGGGCTTGTGTGTAGCAACTCGGCGCTCTGTTCTGCTCATTCCTTAAAGTGTGTTATTGTGAGGGTTAGGGCGTTTGAGCACCCTGTTGGTGTGCGTCTCCCAGTCCAACATTTATATTCCACTGAGCCGTCCAGGTGAGTCACTCATCTCTTAGGGATCCTTTAAGTACAAGAGCTCCCTTTTAAATGCACATAATTATGTAAGTATTAATTCATTTATATTAAAATTAAAAATATTTATCTCATACGAATGCCTTCTTGCGTATTTATTTTTTTGGAGTCCTATTATGTTTTTATTTCATTACAGTAAATTATTTTGCACATTTTATGTCACTCTCAATTGCACTTTTATTTTATGTGATCTCTTATCTGCTGTTATTAATTTGTCATACTTAGCACAAAAAGTGTACAGAGGGACATGTGTACAGTATGTTTTCTTTTTAAATCAAGTGTAATTATTCCTTTTCTTCAACTCTTGTTAGACTTATCCGTGTTTTTCTGGTCTGCTGTGCAAAAAGTATGTTTGGCCTTTTCCTTCTTCTTCTTCTTCTTCTTCTGCACAAATTGCAGCATAATTGACCTGCACTTTCCGTAGAAATTGTTTAGCGATTTTCACAGAGGATGTCGGGGTTGCCTAGCAACGCAGCTGGAACTGTAGTCGAACTGTAATTTGCTTGTTCAGTGTTTATTTTGAGGACTGACAGCCAGGAAGAAAACACTGTTCTGGGATCCCGGGCGCTTCCTCTGAAATCTGCTCTCTCATCGCTCTGTGTGCAAGTTGTAACTTATATTCCTCCGTGATCCCGTCTTTCCACTGCTGCTATCTCTCATGTGGACAGGTGTTGTGGACTGGGAACTCTTTCTAATGCCACTTCTCAGAGAGCACACGTTTGTGCCAGAACCTCCTGTCTGCAGCAGCCCTGCAGATGGGAAAATTTTCCAGGAAGTTTCCTTGATGGCAGCCGGGTTCAGACGGTCCAGGAGGATTAAAAGCCTGCAGGGGCGTGGGATTTGTTTTGTCTTAATTCTCAAAGGCGAGTCTAAAACGAGGACTTGGTTCTCTGAAGGATATTCATAGGACACCTTGTAGTTATATGTGGCTGTTAAAGGTTCGGCAGCATTTGGTTGTATGGAGACAGAGGGGCAGAGTGTGAGGCTAAGCAGCAACAACAACAAAAAATGGATATACTGTTACATATAATTAAGCAGCTAAAAATAGAGAGGTGTGATCTAGAGCTGTGAGCCACTGTTGAAAGTCCAGGACAATAATTCACATGCTGACTGAGTGATTTTATCTTTTTATTCTCTCAGAATTTGGTTGAAATTAGTTATTTTATTCCTTTTTTGAGCACTGCAAAAACACAAAATCATACAAAGTATTTTTGTCCTAGATCCTAATGTAAATGTCTTAGTACACTTTAAATTAGGGCTGCACTCATAATCAGTCTGACAATTATAATCGCATAAAAAATTTAAACGTTCAACAGATTTTTCTGAAATGTTAGAAATATATTAATTATGCAAATAACCAAATAATTATTATTGTGGAAATTCACACAAATCCCACCACTTTTCTTTGTGGATTTTTCTCAAATATCGTCAAAAACTTTCTTATTTGTACTAAACAGCTGCCTCATTCTTAACTGATGTCATTTTAAAGTCCATGATCTATACAGCGAGTGATAAAAAGTCGCATTTAGTGTCATAAATAAACGCAAATATTTCCAAATTAGTACCACAAATACTTTGAATTTTATTGCAAAGAATCACAAAATCCTGGAGGGACTGAAAAGATGCTCTATAATATTATTTAATTTTAATAATTCATTGATATTTTAACAGTTTGTGAACAGGTTTTATCCTGGCCCTTTAAGAGCATTCATAATTTAGATTTGAAAATGAGTTTGACACCCCGGAGAACCAGGTGAAACTAAATCAATGCTGTTTTGAGTAAAACATTTAAAGATAAAGCTGTTTTATATTAAATGCGAAATAAATATTTAAATATATTGTACAGTTTTGGCTTAATTACTTCTGTGAATATGTTGTTTTTTCAGCAAATGGCCTTTTTTGATTCTGTGTACTCCAGTTAACAATGTATTGTGGCTCAGCACTACAATACATAAAAAATCTGCTGTTGTTCTACCAACCTCCCAGATCCCTCAGGTCTTCTGGTTCTGGTTCTGCTCTGCATCTCCAGAACCAGAACCAAACGAGTAAAAGCAGCATTCAGCTTCTATGCACCACAAATCTGGAACAAACGTCCAGAAAACTGTAAAACAGCTGAAACACTGAGTGCCTTTAAATCTCGACTAAAAACCCACCTGTTTAGTTACATTTGAAACGTGATCAATTACGAATTTAATGAATGTTTTGATTGTTGATTCTATGTTGCATGACTTTGTGTTTTTATGTTTGTTATGATGTAAAGCACTTTGAGATGTCTTGATGCTGAAATGTGCTATACAAATAAAATTTGATTGAAAATTTGATTGATTGATTGAACAATTAATCAATTACTAAGTTAGTTGACGATTAATCCGATTGATAGTTTCGGCCCTACTTAAAATAAGAAAATACTAACTTACAGGGAACTTTTCAGCAAGATATAGGAGCTTGTTTTGAGTACATAATTCCTAAGTAGTACTTCTACAGGCTATATTTTACTTATAACATTGGAACAATACCTTATTACAAGCGGTGTTATCCACCATTGAAACTAGTACTGTTTTCATCAATATTACGAAATTATTGACTTAAAACAAGCTCCTATACCTTGCTTATTTCAAGATATTTGTACTAGAAACCAACCAGACCAAAAGTACTTGGTAGGATTAGCTTTTGTTTTGCTTTTTGAAGACCTCATTTGTCAAAGCAGTTTGATAAACCGGTTCACCCCTGAAAGAGCAGCACCTCAAGGTGGGGAGCTCGTCATGCAGATGGAGACAGCAGCTTGAGGGAAACAAGCGGAACACCTTGGCAGTTTTATAGCAGCTTGTCGGCTCGCTATCCACCTGGCTGGACTCTGCTTGGGCTGTTCGTCTCTGACTAACCTTCAGAAAACGTACATAAGTAATCAACAGTGAAGAAAAAATATCTTTCCTGAAGGTCCGTCAGAGACGAACAGCACCATCACGCTGCAAAATCACAAAATCTTACCAAGTAATTTTGGTCTAGTTTCTAGGGCAAATATCTTATTACACTTGAAATAAGTCAAAACTAACTTACAGGTAACTTCACTGTTGATAAGTAATCAACAGTGAAGCAAAAATATCTTACCAAGTAAGATTAGTTTCTCGTTACACTTGATATAAGACAAAAAGATGTAGAAGCTTGTTAAGTTAATAATTCCTTAATATTGACAGATAGGGCTGAAACGATTCCTCGAGTGATTCAGTACCTCGATTATTAAAATTCCTGGAGGAAAACTGATCCGCCTCGAAGCTTCGTTACATTATGTTTTATTATTTAGTGTTCCGGCCGGGACTTTATTTGCGTTCTCACTTCCGCCTGAGTTGTTGACGAAAGCTAAGTGTTAGCAGCATAACGTCCAGTTTTCAAGTTCGGCCTGGGAGGATTTT